>JBCEWC010008012.1:0-20583 GCA_038996855.1 Solanum aculeatissimum | reverse complement strand
ATAACAATTCTTAAAATTTATACAACAAACCAAACACCCAATAAAAAATAATCTCAACATAACTTATCCCATCATTATTAATCCCAACATAACTTATCCCATCATAACTTGTATTCAAACCAAACGACCCCTAATTGGTATAGTTTAGCCCGTTGTAGATTTTTTTTTCAGGTAGTAATTCATGCGGTGTCTAAGTTAGGATTTATATTTAAAAATTTAAATATAAAGAAATAGATATACGAAAAAATAAAAAGATTTGACATATAATGTATATACAAGTATTGACTATCGTGTTGCGGTTTGAGTTTCAAATTTTATAAACAATTCGTGGAGTTCTAAATTTTATCAGTTCAAGTTATCGGAACAATTAATAGAGTGAAAATTTGGTGAACTTTCGAACTCCATGGAGTTTTAAACATTTCTTAGTTAAAATTTTTTGAACGATTCATGGAGTTCAAACTTTCACAATCTAAGGGTATGTTCATTATGGAGAAATATTTTTTTAAAAACGGTTTTGATTTTTCCAATTTGGATTGACCAAAACCTTGAAAATATTTTCTCTACAAAATTAGAAGTAAGGAAAATAATTTATCTAATAGAAGTAGAAAAAACAAGTTCTACAAATATTATATATTGATTATGTTCTCCTTACCCTCCAACACACCCCATCATCACCCTCATCACCTCCGTAACCGTCATCTGCACCACCCCCATATTATTTGTCTAGAATATATATAAATACTTTTAGAATAATATTTTTTACTTACGTATAAAACACAAGAAAATAAATAAGACTTCATACTGGACACACCTAAGTTTGAACATTTGCTAGAGTTCGAAACTTGATGGAGTTCAAATCTTTATAAGTTCAAACTATATACAAGTTATTTAGAGTGTTGTTTTAATATTCTAATTATAGGTTTTATTCAATAAAATTAATAATTTTGTATCATATATTAATGAAGATACATATTTTTTTTAAATAAGTTTAATTAATTATCTATACATTTAAACACCCTAATTAACGTTGCAGTACCAATCTAATATTTTCCTCTCTCATCACCCTCCCCTCCCCGTTGTCCTCCATCATATTCTCTCTCTTTCTTCATCTTTTCCAATACGATTTCTCCATTAAACCTCTCAAAATTGAATCTGGAACAACACTATATTTAGAGGTTTGTAACTATTCAACCATCATTCAAATACATGTATCGTGAATAGTAAAGCCTCACCTAGCTTTTGCATTTTGATTGGATCATTTCGATGCTTGAATCTATATCAGAGGATGAATAAACAACAACAATTGTGAATAAATAGGTCTTGCAATAACACGTTCTTAAGTCAAATACACATACATAACTAAAGCCAGACACATATCCCGAGCAAGATGTGGATTCTAACATTCAAGATGTGGATTAATATTTATTATGTCTTGTACCTGAGTCTTGTCTTAAGTATCTAGCCTTCTATCATGTATCTTAATGTTATCATATGTATTTGTTATGTTATTATAATATATCTAACTTGTCATGCTATGAGAGGGTATTCTAGGCCTAGCTGGTACTAAAAAACTATTACTGATTCCCAAGAGGATCACTTGATCTGATCACTAATTATTCAATTAACGAAAAACACAATGAAATAAAAAAATTACTCAAGTGGGTTGTTATGCATCTCAATCAATTATAGATAGAATAACTCAGAATATAATCCAAAGAAATCTATATCAATAAAAATAGTTGTCAACAGACTCAAAGTTAACATCATTTGTGTAATACCTCACAATTCTACTCTTAGGATCTGAAATTTGTCATCGCAAATACATAAGATTGAACCTAGTGATACCTTACTTATACCTATATTTTAAGGCTCATTAATATATATGAAAAGTGTGTTAGAAGTGAATTCGGGTCATGAGAGACCTCTAGTACTTAGTTGAGTTCAAAACCTTCCTACCGATTAAGTTTTTCACATTAGATTATGCAAGGGTCAACTTTAAATGATCATAACTCTCAGAACACAAAGAATTAGGTAGTCCATAATATATCAAATTAAAAATCTTTGAATTATCTTTCCAAAGTCACCAAGATTACCTCATTTGGAGTTCAAAGCAAACAGTTATGGTTGTTTTACTATGGACTACCAGAGTAGAGTTCATTCTACGACCCTGACTTACGGGTCATGGATTGAATTACGACTCATCCTGTCAATTCGTGGAATGACTTATGCAAGTCCATTCTTGAGTCTCCAACTCTATGAACCCAATCACTGGTCGTAAAAGCTTCTACGGATCATGGTTTGGGCCTGTAGAATGACTTTAGGACCCCAAAATCCACCCCATGGTTTCTACAAATGAATTTCTATGGTCCGTATAAGCTTCTACGTACCGTAGATAGTCCCGTAGATGACTTAGACAGTGTTTTAAAGAAAGGGTCTTTTTGTCTTTTCTCATCTTTAACTAAACTTGTCGGTTTTCACCTAATTAAATCCCTAAATTAAACGTGATTCTTTAACTTCAATACCCTCAAAACATTCCCCAAACTTAGAAAACGTAGTTTCAAGAACCTTCTTCAAAGTTCTTAAAAATCTAATTCTTCTAGGTATGTAACGCTTACAAAAATCCTATACATTATCTTACCATCATGTAATTACTAGTTTTTTCGAGTATCAAGTTATGAGTTAAGAACAAGATTTCTTCATTATGAGTAAATATTCTTGTTTATGTTATTTTTGAAGGAAAGCATGAAAATTACAAAAGTTTTCTGCTATATTGAGGTCCTAAGTCGAGATACTACTTCGAATTGCTAAACTAGTTAAACCCTAAAGTTACTATAAAAATCTATGAATTTCCAAGTCTTACCTTAAACTCAAGAAAAGTATTAGCATAAATATTTTATGAATAGTGAAGTATGAAACCTATGATTTTAGACAGTTTTGAGAAAATACTAAGTTGGGCTAGGTCCCAAAGAGAAGAGAAGTAACACTTTGAGCAAATATATTCTTTTAACTATGAGTATATAATTAATACTTTTTTAGAGTAGTATTGAGCACCGATATGGGTAAGAGTAATAATAACTCAAACTCATAAACTACGTAGCCAGTGTAGGATAGGATTGTATCAAGAGTACAACTCATCATTTGCCACTAAGATGACCTGATTTTGGGATAAATCAAGACATAGTTCAATAGTGTCAAGTCTTGTCCATGGAGCGTAACTTGTGAAATTCTCGGTCGATGTCTTGCTTCTGAGGTAAAAATTATAGAGCATCTCATAAATCAATACGTAATTTAATAGTTTCAAATCTTGCCCACGAGACTTGACTTGTTGTTTGAAAGTCCTTGGACTAATAACAAGTCTTATCTCTATGACAATAGTTATAAAGTATCTCATAAATCAAAACACATTATCAAGTCTTGCTCACGGGGCTTAACTTATTGTTTGAAGTCGTTGCACTAAGAGGCAAGAGTTACATATATGACAAATCAAGACGCAATGTAGTTGTTAAGTCTTATTCATAGGCTTAAGTTGTGAAGTTCTTGATATAAGTCTTGCCTCTAAAACAAGAGTTATAGACCATCTAATAAATCAAGACATAATGTGATATTGTCAAGTCTTGCCCTTTGGACCTAACTTATTATTTGAAAGTCCTTGGGCTAAGAGACAAGAGTTATAGATCATGTAGTTGTGTCAATTCTTGCCCGTAGGGAAGAATTTGTAAAGTTCTTGGCCTAAGTTTTGTCTCTAAGACAAGAGTCATAGAGTATTTTGTGAACTTTCAAACCACATATATTTAAAATAGTACATATGAAAAAAAGCGTCTTGAACCTTGACACGTGAATTTAGGAATTATTTTATTTTAAAAATTACAAAATATATAAAATAAATGTCGTTTATAATTCCACAATTAGAAAAATGAAAGGAAAAATAGAAGAAAAAATTCAAGAGAAAAAAAAAAAGAAATAAAATACGTAACAAAAATTGAAAGAAAAAGGAAAAAAACATAAGAGGAAAAATGAGGGAAAAAAGAAAGAGAGAAAAAAAAATATAACTATTTTAGTTTTATTTAATTATCAAAATATAAATTTTCTTTATTTTGTCAGATATAGAGATCAATTTTGTTGAAGAAATTTTTATTAAATAAATGAAGAATAAAATATCATGAGGCGCATTTTTGAACTTAGCCCGGTTTCACTCCTACAAACAGAAGTATTGAGGCCCAACAATAGTCCAGTATATAAGAAAGAGTGAATCCAAGGCAAAGCAGAAGGCCCACCAATAAAGTGGGAACTGCCAACTGTCGACAACAAGATTGACACTTTGACAGAACCGAATGCTCTAACCTTCCCTCCAAATCCATTCTTTGTTTACTAACAGCTATGGATTTCTTCAAATCCATCTTGTCAGATGATCCAGATCCCGACCCTCCACTACCCAGAAATCCTCAAGATTCCTCGCCGGAGCAATCTCATGAACAGGATGTACAAGTTGACCCGGATCAGAATCTTGAAAAACCCAATTCACGATCTGATTCAACACCCGACGGTGCTGGTGGTGATGGTGGTGTTTGGAGCTTTGGAGGTTTGTTGAAGACATTGTCGACCCGATCCGAATCAGTGCTCGAGACATACCGCCGGGATCTGCAGGAATTCGGATCCGGGTTGAAGAAAGAAACCGAATTGTTCCGGGAAGTAGCTACTCGGGCTGTTAAGGATCTTCCTAACTCGATCGAGGTCATTGATGGCGTTATCAAATCGACTACTGAGATTATATCACAAGGTAAAGATACTCTTCTCGCTTCCTCTGATGCTGAGCCCGAAACCCCTGATGCGAATCGGAACTTGAATTCGGGTCGGTATAGTCGGTTCGAATCTCAATTGATGAGTATCCAAAGTGATCCGAATACATTCTGCGTGGAGCCTGAGGATTTGGAGGAGTACAAGAAATGGAAATCTGAGTTTGATTTGAAGGATAAGAGTAAGGAAGTTGAGATTTTGATGGAAGAGAATGGATCTTTGGAAGGTATATACAAAAGGGTTGTGCCTAATGAAGTTGACCATGAGACTTTTTGGTGTCGTTATTTTTATAAAGTGTATAAACTGAAGCAGCAAGAGAGTGTAAGAGCTAATCTTGTGAAGAGAGCAATATCTATAGATGATGATGAAGAATTGTCTTGGGATGTCGATGATGATGACGACAATGAGCAAGAGAGCAATGCCAAATCAAAAGTTGATGAGAAGGGAAAAGAGGGTTCTGTTGTTGAAAGCTCTATCAATGATGTAAAGAAAGAATCTGCTACCCAAGATTCGACCAACGTTGCAAAGGAAGTGCCTACTAATAAAAGTGAACCAAGCAAGCAGGATTCGACCAACGTTGAAAAAAAGGAAGTGCCTGCTAATAAAAGTGAACCAAGCAAGCAAGATTCGACCAACGTTGCAAAGGAAGTTCCTACCAATAAAAGTGAACCAAGCAAGCAGGATTCAACAGATGTTGTAAAACAGGCCACTAATAGTGATGAATCACAAACTTTAAGTTCACCTGTTGTTGATAGGAAAGAAGAGAATCAGTCTTGTGTAGATGGTGGCAAGAGCAAGGTCGTAGAATCAGTTGGGAATAACAAAGATAGTAAGAAAGAAGACACTGAAGTGAGGAAAAAGGAGGAAGGGGTAGTAAAAGGTTCAGAGGGGAAAAGTGATAGGGATGTATCTGGCAAAGATGGTGATGTCCCTATTGCTTCAAGTCAAAAGACTGGGGCTGATGAAGACGATCTGGATTGGGCTGAGATTGAAGACATTGACGGTAATGATGACAAAAAGGCAACTTCTCGTGTTGCAAGCTCCAATAGAGATGATTTGAGGAAGAGGCTTAGTATTGAAGAGGATGATGAGGATTTGAGTTGGGATATTGAAGACGATTGATAAGCCTGTGAAAGCTTAGATTATCAATCAAGCTTAGGATATGTGGAAAGCTGGACGCCAAAGCGGTCAACGTACAACAGAACTCAAGAATTAAACTTTAAAGCTTGAAACCTAGTAAAGTAAGATAATGTTTATTGTCTCAGGCAGTTTGTTTAATTGTGCTTCGTGATTTTCATTCTTTATGTTGAACTTTTAGTTTAATAGTCACGATTTCTATGTCCAACTGTGCATTTGTAATGTGAACATGTTTTTGTGCCCATTGTATACTTGGCAAATTTGAATGAAAGCAATTATGTTCATAGACAATGCAATCCCATCATTCTGTTGCATTTATGAACTCCTCTATGAAGTGTGTTCGGTTCTTTGGAGTCATGTTACTAATGCTTACAATGTGGTATTTGTCCAGGGGGAGGAGGTGATTACTCTTTGATTTTGAGTACTTTATCCCCATTGCAGTGCGTAATTTATATATGCTTGTTCAAATTAAATGCTCTTTTAGTACATCTCGTCAAGTGATCATATAGTTGCACCCTGTCATGGCTTTGTTTATCACTGGTCGACCCTTTTCAGCCACTTATATAAGCATAACGACTATAAAAGAAGGCAAGTCTGCTGTCCGCAGAGAATCTTCATTTGGATAAACCTTCTAATTGGGCGGAAGAAGTGAAACGACGCCTTTATCAACACAGCGTAGCTTCTTTGTCCTTAGTAAATCAGTGTCTGAAGGTGCATGATTGTGAGTGTGCTTCCAGTTGTGTTATTTGTAATAGCCAAAAGTCTTATCAAAATGGTAGAAGAAGGTGGATGGTCGAGCATAAACTAGATACAAAAGGGAAGTGCAACCCTTCATGTTCTCATCTCTTACTTCTACACAAAATATCCCCTAATTTTTTTAAATGAAGCTAATATCCCCTAATTTTTTAACCAAAGAAAAAAATATCCCCTAATCCACTGGTGCTGTTTGTAATCACTTAAGTAATACTTTAGCTGCAGGGCGTCCATTTGCTACACAGCTCGCCATAGCATGAGATTATTGGGGTCCCTTCTTTTCACACATGCAGTTCTCCTTTTCTCTCTTGGGATCATAGGTTAAGCAGCTACCGCATCTAAATAGAGAATCCTAAACATTTTTCATGAGGGTGAAACTCCTCCAAGTTGATAAGCTGAATAACCTGGTGTATTTTCCACTGCTGCTTTTACTATTACTAGCATAAAAGGGTGGATAGGAAAGGAAGGAACCTGTATGTAGCTGATGAAATTGCAGGACCACCTCAACTTGCCATCCCACCGATTTGTATTAAAGGATGAGAATATTCAAGTTTGTTCTTTATCCTCTTATATAGTTGGTGGCTTCTGTGACTTGTCGATTTATTTAACAGGTTTTCCAATGACTGAAGCCTATATCTTTAGTTTTGAACCACCAAATAGTTACTCTTCCCTGAAAGATGTTAAAACAATGATTCATCTTTCCTCCTAGTTGAGCTACCAAATTTTAGTAAGTATGCCTATCTTTACGCATGCACCTTAAGCAATCCTTTAAGGTTGGTATGTAGGCCGTGCAGTTTAGGATAACAGAACATTATTGACATTTGGAGAAGCATGAAGAATCGACCATCATATCTCAATGTTACAATATAGTTTCAGTTCTATTGACAAGACTTGGAGCTTGAGAGGAAGTTTAGACCAAATTTCACTTGGCATATACTGGAAGTGCCCCTGTATTTACCAAAATACTGAGGCATTTAAAAGTAAGAACTGCCAATCAGTAATAGTTGCTTTTAGGTAATTATATTTGGTTTTCATGCTTCCTGAACCGAATTCCATCTCTATTGATTGATTCAGACTCAGCAACTATTACTGACCTTCAACATATGATCTGGGAAGTAAGAACTTAAAGACAAGTATTTTGTTCAGAAGGTAATGCAAGTTTTATAACTAGAAAACACAGAACCAAGGAGGTGCTATGGTATTTACATAGACCTCAAAATAAGATTCTTTCAGCCTCATTGACACATATAAGGATTCAATGAATTCTAGGATTCTTTCAGCCTCATTTGCAAATTCAGTTTTACACCAAAAGGAAAGCAAAAGTATAGCATTAAAGCTTCATCTTCTGAGTTGAACTAGTTTCGTCTTCTAAACAAGTATTCGGTCACTCCAGTTATCTGCTGTGAGATATCTCTAAACCTTACCTTGGGGTTGTAGATGAATAGGTATAACAACCAACATCTAATCTCTAAAAGTAAAAGAAGGCTGTCTGTGAAATGTTCAAAAAAAGAAAAAAAATAATTCAAAATTCATGCTCAATACCTGAGCTCAAGTAGCCCTGTAAAGAGAGCCATATCTATACATGATGATGAAGAATTGTCTTGGGATGTTGATGATGATGATGAACAAGAGCTCAATGTCAAATCAAAAGGTGATGAGCAAAGTTGGTTGAAGGGCTTTGTTTCTGAAGATCCATTGTTTCGCAAACCAAGTGAAGTATCCTGTAATTTAAACAATTCAACCAAGTAGGCTTCAATTGCAGAACAGGTAATCATGGTATGATGCAGTTAGTTCAATTGTGCTAATTTTCATTCTTCATACTTTGAACTTTTTTAATTTGAGCAAGATTGTCATGTCCAGTTCTTCATTTATAAAGTGAACATGTCTTTATATTCCATGTACATTTGGTCCTTGGTTGAGGGAATTCTATAGTTTATTGCTGGAGGAAAAGTAGATTGCTGTCAGATGAAGTGTAACTGCTTTCTTACTGGTTCTGAATACTTCATGCCATCTGCATGTGCTATGATGTAAATTTAGAAACTTATATTTAGTCATCATTTGTGTTTCTGGGGAACCAACCGAATACTCTCTCAGCACTTCTTCCGGTGGTTTCTGTCATATTTTGTCTGACTTATATGTTGGTTAGCTCCAATTCTAGTCACAATGTCAACAAAACTGACTTTGAGAGGAAGTGCAAAACCAAATTTCCCCTGGCATTTGCTGAAAACGCCCCCGTTGTGACCAAAATTTTGAGTTTCAAGTTGGGATGTTGAGGCTGAATCAGTCAATAATGATGAATTCCAGATAGCCACAAAAACTAAATATAATTAAATGATACCCTACTGACCTTAAAGAGATTGATGTGAAAACGAAAACTTAAATACAAAATTCAGCCTGTTGTTTGGCTAATATACACTCCATTTACCTAAGCTCAGTTATCTCTAAAGCCTATCACATAGGTGAACAGGTATAGCAGCCAACGCCTAATCTCTAGGTAAAAAAAAAGAGAGAAGGAAAACCTTTGAAAAACCATAAGAAAAAATAAAGCAAATTCATGCTCACTCATTGTACACAGCAGGAGAAAGCCCCTTCAGCTACAAAGGGTATTTAAAGACTTCAAACTGGAGAATCTATGGGGATTTGCCATCAAGATCCAAACTTGGTTCTGACGCGGTCTCTGATTTAGGCGAGTCGCCAGGGGGAGGTAGTGCAAGGAACCGTCCTCTTTGAGCACGCGGTGGAAGATGCTTTGCAGGTTTTCTGGATCCACCATTCCATGGCAGAAATACACCAGTACCACCACGTGGAGCCCTCCGGGGATTCATAACCACTGGACTCGCTGGGGCTAGCATAACCATCGGAGTTCGAACAACACCCCATTTGGGGATCACATCCATTGGCTCATAACCATTGTGTGCTCCATTTGCAGTTGCATATTGTGTTGGAACACCAGGTTGCCATAAGGTCATGGCTCTAGTCAGAGGAGCAACTTCTGGAAAGTTGTTTCCCATCTCTGTTCTGACTTTGAAGAATGTAATTGTAACTCGTTTGTTAGGAGATGAGCACATAGCATGTCTGGCCATATCAGCACTGTTTCCCCTCATGACCAAAAGAGACCTGCAAATATCAAACAACAGGTCGAAAACCAACCATAAAAATAGTCATTAGGGAAAATAGAAGGGAAAACCAAGAGCTTGCATACAAGTTCGTTTCGAACTTTTGTCTCTCATCTCTTATAGTTTCATTAATTTACCAGGAGAAATTGAAATAGTAAACCGCAGGTGGTTTGTTTTAGAGAGTATCATCAAATGGATCTTCAACAAACATTAAATTAAAGATTTCATGTTATGGCTGAACATCTGCCAAAGTCCATTCATTTCTTTAAAAAGATTGTAATTATTGAGCCAATCTGAGCGACAAAGCAAAAGCCCCATCAGTGTAGAACACCTAAAGTAAATGAAGTACATACCCCTCTTTTAGAGAAAGCATGAGCGAGCCTTTGTAGTTCCCTTCACTGTCACATACAAGCGTTCGCCCAAATGCCATCATTGAGTCAGCTAGAACAAGGGTGGAGACTGGCTGTTCCAAGTGAGGTGGTTTCAGGAAAGGCTGTGAATACTCCCCCTAAATAAGCAGAGCATACAAGCATTTAGGCTTCATCTTTATACTGATAAAAAATGTTGCAGGCCGACATAGCTCTAGAATAAATGCATATACCTCATCAAAGAAATTGATGATGCAACTGTTAGGTCTTCTACTCTCTGATATTAGATGCCACTGAATCAGGTGGTCTATGACACCTTGCAGAAGAGCTGGAATTGGCTCACTGTGACCTGAAAGTTGGCAGTATCCCAAATTATGATAGAATTAGAACTTTAAAGTTAAGGAGAATCGGGGGCCAATGGTCAAATCTTGTAAATGATAAATAGCAAAATCAGATAGTATGATTTAAGATGCGTTTTTTCCTACTCTTTTGACATGTGGTGTCCTCTTTTACATGCCCAAAAATTGGTGCACCAAGCTGAATTAGCTCTCTTTTGCTGCCCTTCACCTGCTGGTTGTACAGAATGAAAGTTTCACCTGAAAGAGTCACAGACCAATCAGGAATTATCCAATATCACACATTGAAGAAGTAAATAGTAAATCAGATTTGACATTGCCGGCTTCGCAAAACTTGACAAGGCTGCCAAAAAAGAAATAAGTAGGAAGAAGTTTTACTTTAGTTGATGTTTTTGGTGCTTGTATTGTTCATTCAGATCATTAGCAAAAGAGAAGTTTAAGTGAAAACAAAATCAGCATCAACCTCAAGCACAAAGTCATAAACAATGATTTAAGGCAGCTGCAATTAGTCATAAAGAAAAAAACGAATGCCCAAACCTGCTCCAGCAAACCTACAGAAGTTGTCCTTTTACTATCTCATAACTTCGCCCCAAAAAGGAAACAACAATAACTATAAAAGCGTCACGAATCACAGGATCCACCTGAGAGTTCACCATTTTGACCAGCAACTCGAAGTTCATTCACAAGGTGATCTAATTTAGAGAGTTCATTCGGAGTAAAAACATCTTCGAATAACTTGAGACCTCTCACAACATTCACCTGCCAGACGCAATGTAGGGAAGTTTAAGCCTTCACAACATTCACATCCTAATAGAATGGATGTAAAATAACAATGAAATAGAGGACTTACCATATGTCCTTTAACTGGTTCCTTTGATACAAAACCCTTTGTCATCTTGATCTGGTCATGCCTTGCCTCACAGTTTTCATGGTTTGTGCAAAATTCATCAGAATCCAGGAAATGCTGTACTTCTTGAGATCCTATAAAATGAAACAAAGCATTTAAATATTGTATTCGCTATCCACAATTATGGAAGTACGTATTAACTAGTAAATATTGCCTATAAACATATTAGGAGGTGTTTGGATAGGCTTTTTTAAAGTTGCTTAACCTATCTACTTTTGGCTTTTGAGTTCTTTTTAAGTGCTTTTAAGCATTTTGTCTTTGTCAAACATCTCTAAAAATTAAAAAGTGTTTAAAAGTCAAAAGCACCTAAAAATAAGTTAATTCAAACACCCACTTACTCTGGTTAAGATTTGCGAGTCAATATATTTTTTGTAGATACAATGTTAGCTCTGGCAGAATATGGCAAACGGACAAATATACGGCCTTTACCAAAAAAGAAAAGGAAGATTGAAAAAGACACACTCTTTTGCCATGGCATTAGTACAGAATGTTTCTAGTTGACCACATTTTTTATTTATGGAAATGACACTATAGCATTGAGTCATGGTAAAAGAATGGCGCAAAATCAACTAGTCCCCACATGATGATACCAAACGAGTGCTACACATAAGAGTCCAATTCCATTAGTATTCACCCAACCACTATTAATAACCCACACAAAGATAGGATATAGTTTTAAAAGTGAACTAGTAGATTGTTAACCTGAAATCATTTTGCTAATATCCACGTGTTGCTAATATTAATTAGCATACTCTTTTTTTAAAAGCATATTCTAAGCATAACCTTTTGTTTATGTATAATTTAAGTCCTAAAAAGATAGAGGGGACGGAACTTTCCATTGTAGCATTGCGACAAGAAAATGAAAGCAGCCAGCACTAACACATAATAGAGGAAAGAGCAGATGGCCCACACTATAAACCTACCAAATGAATACGGAATTCTACAACAAGTCCCTTGGCCCAAACCCCCAAAATTATTGGATAACACAAAAAATGAACCAAAATTAGACACTCCCCAAAAGGACAACTGGGTGAATTAAGATTTCTTCCTCTTATCTTTTTTATTTATTTTAAAAAAATTGAAGTCATTGATCTTATATTTATGAATATAAAAAATATATTTTCACTAATAAACTTATGCTCGCAAATATAGTAATAGTCTTTTATATGAATCGCTTTTGATGATACACTTTATAGTCATATTGAATTTCTTATTAAATTTCAAAAAATCTCCTATTCCTTTTGAACTGGTGCCAAATTATCAAACTAGGCCATATAAATTATCATTTTTTTACTTTATTATTGAGTAAAAATTTTTTGGGCATAATCTCTTTACCTCGAAAAGATAATGATAAGAACTGCTTCGAAATTCCACTTTGAGGAATTTTAGTAATCTAGAGTTAAATAATACTAGGGAGACAGTTATTTTTGGGAAAATAAATTATTTTCATAAAGCAAACTAGAATGATTCTAACCAACCTAATGAATTAGGTTAGAAAATCCAGCCAAACCTTAGCAGATCTGTTAGGCTTCTAAAGAGATGAAACCAACAAGACAGAACTATGACGTTCATCAAAGCATCATACATTTGTGACCACCTAAATAAAGTAAGAAAAATTTAATGAGTGCCTCTGATACCCACCTCGAGGCATTTATCTAACAGAGCCGTCTTCTTTTATTTTCGTACAGTGAAACTCACTGATTTCTGATTCTCTGCTAACATTACAACACCCCCTTTTTTTCCCACATTGGGTTTATCATTTCTTTTTTCAAAATAGAAAACATTGGGAAATCAACAGCATTTAACTAAAATTTTCATTTCCAATTCGAAAGAGCAAATAAAGGATAAAGCGATTGACTTTGGAATTGTAAAGCTGAAAAAGTCCTCCATAAAAATCTGAATATTTTGGCTCTCCTTTTCAAAAGAGGGATGACAACTTTCACTTGAATTTCAATACACCAAATTGGGTTTGGCTTGAAAACTGACAGAATTTTCACGTCATCCTTTTTTCAGTTTGTCAAAAAAAAAACTGATTTCTTTTTTTTTTTAACTGAAAAAAGAATTTTCAATGTTTTATGGAAACAAATTCGAAAACAGAAATTTAAACGGAGATTTCAGGTATGAAAAATGGAATTATACGGGGTAAAATCGAACCTTGCCAAAAAAATTAAATAATTAATCAATTAAGTTACTAATTTTTTTAAAAAAAAAAACTTTAAATTAATTAAAAATGAATTTATAACTTTATAACGAAAAAGGAGAAATTTCTATATTCAGAATGAGATTTATCTTTTCGCGACGAACCAGATTTGAGATCCAAACCCAATAGTCATATTCATCGTAAAAGAATCAACATATTTAATAATTTTCACTGTTAAAGTCCGATTTCATAATTTTTTTGAAAAAATATTAGTACTTTTTTTAAGAAACAATATAAATATTCTTTAAAATCAAATTATTTTCCAATAAAAACTTTTAAAACTCGTCCCAAAAAAGTCAAACTTACCTAATAATAGTAACTGCATTCTAAAATGAATTTCATGATAGATTAAGAAAGAAAAAGAACTCTTGAAACTCTGTACTCTGTTTCTACGCCGACGGTATATTTTACGTTGCAAATATCCAAAAAATTCATTAACAATTAATATAAATCGTAATGAAATAATTTATACCTCTTTATTTTTTGAAAAAATATTCAAAAAAGGACATTAATGGCAACGACATATGAATGTTTTATATGAGAACAAAGCACAGAAAAGTCTCTTTCAAGAGATTATAAGAAAAACAGGGCAAAATTAACATATAATATTTGGAAATACAGGAATATTCTCTATAATATTTTAATTCTCGATTATTGAAACACCGTTTAATTATTTGTTTTATGCACTTGGCTCAAAATTTTATAAAAAGAAGTAGTAATATATATTTTTTAAAATATCATTTAAAAACTACTTACCTGTATCCGTGATCTCACTTTCCGGCGATCCATTTGAATCATCTCTAACTGAATCTTCATCGACAACCTCACCGCCTCCATTTTCGAACTCTTCATCATGACAGTTGATCGATTCCTTTACCACTTCACTGTGTTTCACGTCGGCGATCTCGACTCTTTCACTCACTTTCCGAGCAGCGATATTTCGGAGCTCAAGCGTTACATCAGCAATTGAATAATACTTCTGCATCTGAAGAATTGGGATCCAATTCAGTCTCCGTCGATGTATGGCGGAGAAAACCGATTCATATTCCGATCGGCCGCCTTCCAGCTGAGTAATATGATTACAGAGCGCATCAATAATCGCATTTGCAGCTGCGAATTCACCTCTGAACCACGCAATTATCGCATCCTTAGCGAATGTTTCCGACGTCATTGAAGGTGGTTGGACTACCGGAGCACCAGGAAATGGAAGTCGCTGGGAATTTGCAACAACGCCGGCTGCCGGCGGCATCTTGATACAGGTCGTCGGAGAAGAAAATAGATATGGTCGAGGTGAGTGAAAGTTTCCAATATTTGTGGGGCAGCTGAAAATTTGTTGTGTTGAATAGTCTAAATTGTTGCAACAATCATGTATTTAGAAGGCATAGAGAGAGAGAGATTTTGGGGTTTGGTGGGTATTTAGAAGGTGTCTTTGGAGGCTTTTACAAAGAGATTTTGGGGTGGGAAGTCCGTGCGGGGTCGGTAGGCCCATGTAGCACCCTGGCAAAATTGTCAAATTTGAATTTTAAATCATTAATTAATTGCTAATATTTTATTTATGTTCGAGAAAATGATGTGTATATAATTTTATTTTTATTTTATAATTAAAAAATAATGTGAACGTGATTTTATTTTTATTTTGTTAAGGTAAAAAGGTTATTTCCTATGAATTATCAGATACAACATATTCCCGTCGTCCTTGGAGGGTAGGTAGCCCATGTAGCACCCTGGCAAAATTGTCATATTTGAGTACTTAAATCATACTTTTTTTGTTTAAAAACAATAATTTTATGGTAAATTTTATTAATCTAAATGAAAATATCAAAAATATAATATTTCATGATCTTAATCGACTACAATAACATTATAGTATGAGAAAACATGTCCAAATCATCTGACAATATTATAAAAATTAAGTATAAAATCGTATATAAATTAAAATCAAGAATAGATTTTAGAATTTTCCTCAAAAATGCAAAAACTATTAGCATATTACTTATTAAATTTGGCATTTTGAGATAAAAAAATTTAAGTTATATACGATATAATCCTTTAACCAAATTAGGTCATGTAAGAAGTAAATGTCTTTTGATGTTTTCATTTAATGCGTATATCAAATCATTAATAGATGCATGACATACG
This sequence comes from Solanum aculeatissimum, assembly GCA_038996855.1. Taxonomy (NCBI): domain Eukaryota; kingdom Viridiplantae; phylum Streptophyta; class Magnoliopsida; order Solanales; family Solanaceae; genus Solanum; species Solanum aculeatissimum. The sequence goes on along the minus strand of JBCEWC010008012.1, from coordinate 4,813 downwards.
CTCTTACATATATTTTCATCATCAAATCATAATTAATAAATATATATTTTTACGTAATAATTTAATAACGATTAAAATAAATATAATTAACTTATCGTCACAAATTAATTCAATAACAAATATTTTTTAAAATAATTTAATTTATTTATTATCTAAATTTTCACCTGATGAAATTCCGTGAAGCCGCCTGCATGCGATTGGAATTTCCCATTAGAAGTTTTCTTCCTTACCTGTCGGCTCTGGATTTTTCTAAAAGCTATAATAAAGTCACGAGGTAAATAAAAATAGTAAAAATTTACCAACAATTTAATTATGAATTAAAAATAATGTGGAAGAGCGGTGAAAAAGCAAACTATAATAACAAATATTTATTTATTGGATAAAAAAATATTTATATTTTAATTTTATTTTGAATTTACTTTTTAATGAATATCATGATATATTTTTAGAATCTTACTCATTCATTGTGTTTTATTTGAGCAAATATAATATGCATGCCAAGGATTAATCGTAATAAATATTTATTTGCATCGAGTGAATGTTAATTATTTTAATCAAAATAACGTTTTATAAGTAGAATATTTGTGGGCCTCGATCGATTATAAATCTAAATCCACTAGAAAAAATTAATTTGAAGAAGTTTGCACCAAACTGATATAATCCATCATAATTAAGTAATTAAATAATTATTTGATTTTTATAGAGAGTCGGGTTAACACGTGTGAAGAATTTTGAGCTTGGAAATGATTGTAGATGACAAAAATATTAATATCCATTATAATTATTATTTTTATCAGATATAGTTGAAATTGGATATTAAAATTTAAATCATTGCTATTCATTTTGTTATATTTGAACAGATATGAATGTGAAGAATTAATCATAAATCAAGTTTGTCATGCCCTAAAATTGGATAAGTTATTATATGGGTCGATATTAAATGTCAATTTTAATACTACTATAATTTGACTGAGTGAACCAATTCTACTTGAATATGCATGCAAAACATATATGCAATCGATATGAAACCTCAACTAACAAGAGAAAATACTTAATTTATACATATTAAAGTCATTAGTATAAAATACTAAATCAATAGACCTCATAGGGCAATACTTGAGACTTAGCTCAAAATACATGAACACAACTTATAAATATACTACTCTATCAAAAGTTTTTATTATTACATATATGATGAAAATATATTTGATTCAGATCCTGATATATCAAAAAAATCTATGTACATAATATGAGAAAATGCTAAGGTTGTGAGTGTTGATCCGCCTCTCTCAGAATTTGAAGCATGACAAACTTTGAATCGTGCAAAAACAACAATAATTCATATTTATCCACACCAAGTTAGTTTCTAATAATTTTGCAATTGCTTCTTTACTTTCATTATTTCTTGTCTCATATTATTTGAACAGCGTTTTTTCTGAGTCGATCGAACGTCTATTGGAAATAGTCTTTCTATTTCTAAAACAGGAGTAAGATATATGTAGAATCGTAGACTCTACTCTTTTCAGATATGATACACTCGAAGTTTGGTACGTGAGATACAATTATAGAGAACAAAAATAGAAGTGATGTAAGATGATTTGTTTATATATAGTGGAAAATGGTTGGGTGAGCGTGGGCATATATATGGGACCAAAAAAGTGGCGCTCTATTGTTGGTTAGCAGACGGCTACACAAGTAAAAAGGCAACAATAGGCCCCGCCGCGAAGGTGAGTGCGGGGAGCTACACAACAGTAAGGGATGCACGAAAATTGGCTACCATTTAAATGGGTTGACACCACCCAACAAGCGCATTACGCATAACGCACATGCAAACGATTCCCCAATTCAAAAACAAAATATCAACCAACTACCTTCTTCTTCTTTAATACTTTTTGACTTTTCGGCGTTAGGATAAATATATTTAAATTCGATTAATTTGAATTGATGCAAATTATGACTCCATTCGAAGGAAGGAATAAAACTCGAAACTTTTGATTAAGAGAAGAACAATCTTACCATATCTTTTAATTTCGTACTACCATCATCATCTATTTACTCTTTCCAACAAACATGAAAATACACAATAATAATAATAATTATGATAATAGGAGAAAAAAAAAAGAGATTATCATCATTGTGTAAAAGAATATAGAAAGTTGAGATAAAAAGGCATGACAAAAGGAGTACTGTCTCGCCCTCATTTTAGTTATACATAACACGTAACCAGCTATATAAATATGTCTTTAATAGTCTTAATTGAGATTTATGTTTTTTAATTTTTGGGAATATAAATAGATATTTAAAATTGTATGAAATTCAAGTAGACATAAACATCATACGACATATAATACAAATCGATTTGAATTTATCTTATGCAAATTGTCACGTGTGAGATATAGATTTATATCTATAATATGCACTTTACACTTTAGCTACTTTTAAGAATGGATATTTAACTTTGATTTTGCTAAATAAACAAAAACAAGCCCTATAATATTATACTCCATTTTTTTTACTAGTTTAATATTGACTTTATAAGAAATTATTTATTTATTTTACTAAGTTATTCATATTAATTATGCTTTTTAAATCTAGACTTAACTGGTATTCCATTAGGAAATAATATACTATAACAGTAGAATTGAAATAAATAATAATAATCTAATAATAATAAATTAGTAAAAAGGTAATGAGGAATTGTTATTTAAATTAGCTAAAAATGTAACTATGACTTTATAAAAAGAGATGCTCTGTCTTATTCCCTAAAATTTCTCAGCAAATAAAAGTAGAAATATTCTCTAATAGAACTCTCACATACATTTTAGGGTTAAGTAGGATATAATGTTATCTTTTAATCATTGGATTATTTATTCATAAGTACATTGTATGACTGTTAGACAAAAGTACTTTTGGTTCTAAAAAAATTACTCTAATTTAATTAATTAACAAATTAAATTTATGAAATTATTAATTCATACACTATGTTATTTTATAGAGTAACTCTTTTAGTTAAATGAGTAATCCAACAAGGTCAGCTTACATAATCATTTTTTTTAATAAAGTGAATCCACAATCGTCACCCTTTTGAGTGCATAGGGTAAACTTTTGTGCCTATGCAATAGCTCGCAAACCACATAGGAGAGGTAACCCGCACTAGACAGACCTGGTGTGACGAGCTCGACCCAGAAGGAAAACTCGTTATTTTCGCTGACAAGGAATTTCAAACTTGAGACCTCCAATATGAAAGTCTCAAGCCCAAAACATTGGACCAACCCGAAGGGTCATCAACTTACATAATCATAAGCAAAGACGGATATAGAATTTTGAAACAATAAAAATAAAATTATTAGTGCCCACACTATATTTGAAAAATGGAGAGAAAATTTACTATTAATATTAAATTATATATATGTGAAATAATTTAGATTTAGGACAACTAGCTATATATAATTTTGAAAATTGCCTTCATGTGATTTGATTATCACGGGTTTGAAGTAATGAAAATGATTTTGATTATTATAAAAAATATATATATGACAAAGTGTTTTATTTAATACGCTATACTATTTTTTATAATATGCTCTAATTTTAAATGTGAATGATTTTTAATTTTTAAGATTGGTGTGACTGTTTCAATTGCTAAAAGTAGATAGCTGACTATTGACTTGTTAGCTTTTATTTATTTATTTATTTATTTATTTTTTGTTAAATTTCTTACGATTATTTTTTTTTTGTTAGTTTGTCCGATTGTTTGGCCTATTTCATTGGGGTTATTGACATGTCTACTTTTTTTTTTAATTTTAATTTATCTTTTTTTTTTGGAATTTATTATAAATTAAAAAATTATGTAAAAAGTTTTATAAATCACAATAATTAGCAATTAAAGTACTATAAATTTTAATAATTAGCAACTTAAATTGAGACGGATGAAGTAACACATATGTGGTACTATAAGTCATGATAATTATCAACTTAAAAATTTAAAAGACATAAAAAAATTTAAATAGTTATTGAAATTTTTTTCAATACCACTTAAATAAAATTTTGACTGGTTCTCAGAAAATCTAAATTTTATGTGCGCGACATAAAATTGAAATAAAGTAAATAAATATATTCTTTTAAAATTTCATAAAATGCATTATAAGTCACAATAATTAACAACTTAAAGTTTTTAAAAATATATACAAATTTCTATCAATATCACATAAATCAAAACAAAAAATAACATATGTTAGGCTCATGCTTGTATGAATTCGTGTGACTAATAACATAATAAAGATATCATTTAATTTGATTTCAGCAGATATTTATATTCTTCAATTTTGATCGTATAAAATTAAATAAATAGATATTCACCATACACGTAGAATGACGCGTAAGACGTGAATCCCCACGTAGATTGTCAGGTAAAAAGTGTGTATTTATAATTATTTAATTCTATACAGTTTAAATATTTAAAAGATAAATATTACATGATATCAAATGAAAAAAAACACATTTATATGTATTACCCTTTACGGTATTTATTCTGCACCGAATAATATGACTTTTCACATGACCAAACTGGAAAGAGATTCTTCACTCCTTTTATAATTAGTATTCACTCCGTCCAACTTTACTTGACCCCTATTGACTTGACACAGGGATTAAGAAGTAGTAAATGATAAGAGTAATTTTACCAAATCACCCTTTGAATATAATTAATGCAATGTATTAAAAAATGTGATAGGGAAATAACTATAATTAATGACAAGGGTAAATTAGGAACTAAGTGTAAAATTATCTCTTAATTTCATAAATTGGACAAGTATTG
>JBCEWC010008011.1:0-20584 GCA_038996855.1 Solanum aculeatissimum | reverse complement strand
TTTGGTTGGGAGAAGTTGCTTTCCTTGGTCATGTGGTGTCCGGTGATAGCATTAAGGTTGATCCTAAGAAAACCAAAATGGTGAAGGATTGGCCTAGATCATTGACTCCTTCGGATATTCGAAGCGTCCTTGGTTTAGCCGGTTATTATAGAATGTTTGTTGAAGGGTTTTCCTCTATAGCGTCTCCATTGACCAAGTTGACTCAAAAGAATACCAAGTTTGTTTGGTCAAATGAATGTGAGAAGAGTTTCCAAACTTTGAAGGATCGGCTTACATTGGTTTCGATTTTGACGTTGCCAAATGGGTTAGATGGGTTTGTGGTATATTGTGATGCGTCGCATATTGGTTTGGGTAGTGTGCTTATGTAACATGGTAAGGTGATAGCTTATGCATCCCAACAATTGAAGGTGCATGAATAAAATTATCCAACCCATGATCTTGAGTTGGCGGTGGTAGTGTTTACTTTAAAAATTTGGCTTCATTATTTATATGGGGTTTATGTGGATGTCTTCACTGATCATAAGAGTTTGCAATATGTGTTCACCCAAAGAGACCTTAATTTGAGGCAAAGGAGATGGTTGGAACTTCTCAAGGACTATGATATGAGTGTCTTTTATCACCCCGACAAGGCTAATATGGTGGCAGATGCCCTTAGTAGACTCTCTTTGGGAAGTGTGACTCATGTGGAAGAAGAGAAGAAGGAAATAGTGAAACATGTTCACTGTTTGGCTAGGTTGGGTGTGAGATTGACCGAATCCGACAATGGAGAAATTCTTGTTCAAGGTGGATCCGAGTCTTCCTTAGTGGTTGATATTAAGAAGAAACAAGACTTAGATCATTCCTTGGTAGAGTTGAAAAAGTTGGTCACCGATGGAAAGATTGAGGTTTTCTCCCAAGGGGGAGATGGTGTACTACGATACCAAGACCGTTTGTGTGTTTCGAATGTTGATGGCTTAAAGGAGACTATCATGAAAGAGGCTCATAATTCTCAATATTCTATTCATTCGAGATCTACCAAAATACATTGAGATTTGAGAGAGTTGTATTGGTGGCATGGTATGAAGAGGGATATAGCCAAGTTTGTGTCGGAATGTCCTAATTTCCAACAAGTAAAAATGGAACATCAAAGGCCCGGTGGTTTGACACAAGATATCAAAATTCCTACTTGGAAATGGGAAGATGTGAATATGGACTTTGTGGTTGGTTTGCCTCGTACTCGGGGAAAATTTGATTCCATATGGGTTGTGGTTGATAGAATGACTAAGTCGGCTCACTTCTTACCGGTTATGACTACCTATAGTACCGAGGAGTATGCTAAGGTGTATATTCGGGAGTTGGTGAGATTGCATGGTGTGCCAAGGTCTATCATATCAGATCGTGGTACTTAATTTAGGTCTCACTTTTGGAAGTCTTTCCAAAAGGGACTTGGTATTAAGGTCAAGTTGAGCACCACATTTCATTCCCAAACCGATGGGCAAGCCGAAAGGACAATTCAATCCTTGGAGGACATGTAAAGGGCTAGTGTGCTGGAATTCAAAGGAAATTAGGATGATCATCTACCTTTCATTGAGTTTGGCTACAACAATAGTTTCCATGCTAGCATTGGTATGGTTCCATTTGAGGCCTTGTATGGTAGGAGATATAGGTCTCCGGTTGGTTGGTTTGAAATTGGTGAGGTGGCCTTGCTAGGCCCGGACTTGGTTGTTGAGGCCACTGAAAATGTGAAGTTAATTAGGGAAAGGTTGAAAATGGCTCAAAGTTGCCAAAAGTCTTATTCGGATATTAGGAAGAGGGATCTTGAATTTCATTTTGGTGATTGGGTGTATGTGAAGGTGTCCCCCATGAAAGACATCATGCGCTTTGGCAAAAAGGGCAAGTTGAGTCCCCGGTACATCGGACCTTGTGAAATTATGGAACGGGTTGACCATGTGGACTATAGGTTGGACTTGCCTTTGGACATGAGCTCCATTCATCCGGTATTCCATGTGTCTATGTTGAGAAAGTTGGTTGGTGATCCTAAAGCAATCACACCTTTGGAGGGTGTGACGGTTGAGGAGAATTTGACCTATAAAGAGGTACCAGTTGAAATTTTGGATAGGCAAGTGAAGTGGCTTTTACAACAAGGATCTAGCTTCGGTCAAGTTTCTTTGGAGGAACCAAGACGTGGAGAGTGCAACGTGGGAAGCGTAGTTGAACATGATGGAGCGATATCCCTATCTCTTCCAATCTACTCAAACCTAAGGTACTAGGTTCTATCCTTGTACGGTCCTAATTCTTTAAATTCTTGAGTTTTATGACATTGCATGCATACATGAGCACGAAAATGATTTGAATGATGTTTTGAAATGAGTTTTGAAAGACTTTTGAAATGATGCATGATTCATTATTAGTTTGATGAAAATGTCTCTTGTTTGATTGTTGTCCTCAAGCCGTAGTTTTAGCTCATTCGAGAATGAATGTTCCCAAGGGAGAGATGATATAACGATCCAAGAATTTTTGAACTTCGTAATGGTTGGTCAAGGTTAGTGTTAAACTGTTCGTGGTTTAATTTTGGTAGCCGTGGTGAAGTGGTGAGGATGATTGGGCAGTGTACTTTGAAAAGTCATATATTTTTGTTCGGGATAAACTGTGTGGGATGCTTTATATAAAATCAAAGTTCTTTGAATTATTTTCGCAGCTCAACTGGTTTCACTCAATTCGAAGTTTGTATGTGAAAGATATGGCCAAAACAGTAAGACTACCTGTAATAGGAAGGACACTGGGAACAAGGTTCTGGAACTGGGCTAAGGGCTGGACCACAGACCGTTTGGTGGTCAACGGTGCGTGTGGGTGATCGTGGGTTGGTCCAGTAGGCTACTAGGGGTTAGGGGCCAAGCCATGGACCAAGTATGGTCCCACGAACCACCCCACGATCCGTGTGACCTTTCACGGCCTATTAGGGGTCCCTTGAAGTGGAGCAGAATGTTGACCAAGGTTCGAGGCTGGAATCTGGACCAAGTGATGCTCCACGGACCAGTACACGGTCCTTGTTCAGCTACACTGTCAGTGAGACCTCTCGTGTAGTGATCCATAAAGTCCCCCGAGAGTTCGAGTCGAAGTCAAGGCCAAGTGTAGCCTCACAGGAAGGTACATGACCCGTGGGCATGTATACGGGCACTGTAGCCCTTCCGTGAGACCCTGTTTCAGTGAATTAGTCCATTTTATTAATGGTTAATTCATAATTTAATTAGATCCTATGCCCCTTTTAGGATTTCTAAGGTCTCCTAAACCCCCTTAATGTAACCCTAATCCCTTTTCATCCATTCTAACACTCCTAAAGTCTCTCCAAAATTATCTCAATTCTCTTGACCTCCTTTAATGAAAGCTTGAAAAAATTTGCGGAAACTTCTTCTCTCTCAATTCCATCTAATTCTTTTTATTAAACTCAAGGTATGTGGGTTTTATTCATGGATTTCCTTTCATCCGTGAAGACCCAAGAACCCTCCTCTTTAATTTATGATTTTATGTTTTCTTTAATGTTGGGTTTTTTAAATTTTGAAGTATCTAATTGAATTGGATTGTGGGATGTAAAAATTAGGTGATTTAAAGTTGATTTATGTTTGAATTCTATGAAGTTTCAATGGCTTTGATGAAGATCAAGTTATGCATGTCGCCTTTACTCTTGAACTATGCATGGGTAGTATTTACATAATGTTTTGAAGCTTGAATTAACTTGGATCTCTTGTGAAATGCTTTGATTTGAATTTAAAGTATGAATTCTAGTATCCATGCTATTCTCATTATTCCTCATGACATTTGCATGCATGATCATGGAATTTCATGAAGGTTTTAATATGGGCTAAGTCCCAAACATGTTTATGACTATGATTTTGATCAAGTATGGGTTATGACAAGTTGTGATCACACTAAGTCTATGACATGGCTCTTTGAGTTACATGGGTGTTTACACCAATATGACATGACAAGTATGACAAGTATGGAGCTACTCTTATGCATAAAGTTTGACATGAAAGTTTGTTTGGCTTTTAGCCCATGAAGCATGATTATGAAATATGTTTGACTTTTGTTAAGTATGCATAAGAGTAATGAAAATGATTTTGGCCTTTAAGCCCAAGTATGCATGATTTGATGTTCAAGTGTTAAGTTTTTGTTTTAAGAGAATGTATATGTATACGTATTCTTGTGGGATGATGACTTAGTACCGAGAAGGATTGGAGTAGTAAGTGGGCTACCCCAAGGGTCCCACTCCTTTCCCCATACTATATGCCAACATAGGTTGCTACCGAAATGGAAGGCCCGTATGGTATGCCTTGACATGATATGATAAGATATGCTATGTTATGTAAATCCTTCCGAAATGGGTGGCCCATAAGGAAGGTGGCCATCACACCGAAATGGGAGGCCCGTAAGGTTTGATATAGATTACCTTTGGCAAATAATCTGCTCCGATCCAATGGGAGGCCTCATTGGGCAAGTTCATGTTGTAGCTCATATGAGTTTGGATGTCGGTTATGGTTCCATCTCCTCTATACTATAACATTATAGCATTCATGCATCATGGCATATTGATATATTATTCTTTCGTATATTCTCTTCTATGTATGTGCCCTTGTCATATTGGTTGTTATAGGTTCATGTGCACATGCATTTACATGTCTGCATACTTAGTGCTTAATTGTGCTAACCCATACTCTTGTCTACATATTCTAACCATGTAGGGACCGGCGATGACCTCTATCTACCGTTGAATGACGAGTGATCTCCTTGAAGCTTATAGCTTGTGGTGAGCCCATTTTCCAAGGGCAATATATACTTTCCTCCTTCTTGTATTGTTTTACTTTCTTTTATTATGAGTTGAGGGTGAGCCCGGATTATGTCGAGGCCCCGCTCTATCTTTGTAAAGGCTATGTTGGACATACTAAACTCTTGCACATTGTATTATGGCTTATTGGGATGTTATGACTATTTTGTTATGTTATGGAAAGATATTTTGATTATGCTTATGATCATGTTATGGGATTGTGAATGTTGGGAATGTGCTTATGTGGAAAGTCCCCTAACCCTGCTTTCCCCCATAACTTGAGTCCTACTTACCCGCCCCTTAGAAATACTTGCTATGTGCTATGTGATTCATGCTCATCCCATTCCCGACAACATCCTCATAGCTTGAGTCCAAAGCCCCGTTTCCCCTAGAATTATGTGTTATGTGTTTACTTTCCGCGCCTCCGAACCAATGATGTGAGTAATGATGCTATAATGGCTTGATCGAGGACTTTTGGGTTCTCCTTCGCCATGTCACATCTAGACCTTATACCCGGGTCATGACAATAATATGTTAAGGACCAATGTACTCTGACTCAACTTCACCTTTTTCCCAAATTGCATTACACCCTTCATGGGTGACACTTTCAGGTACACCCAATCATTTACCTTGAACTCTAAGTCCCTTCTCCTATCATCAGTGTAGGTTTTTTGTCGACTTTATGCAGTTCTCAAAAAGTGTGCGAATTCAGTTATTCTATCAACTATCACCCAAGTTGAATCATGCTGTCTACGGGACCTCAGAAAGCCTGTGACAAAGTCCATGTTAATTATCTCCCACTTCCATTATGGAATATAAAAATTTATAGCCACTCCCACATGGCCTCTGATGCTCAACTTTAACTTATTGGCAATTCAGGCACTTAGAAACAAACTCAGTATGTCTCTTTTTATCCCTCTCAACCAATAGACTTCTCTCAAGTCTTAGTACACCTTAGTTGATTCTAGTTGTACAGAATATATAGAGTTATGAGCTTCTTCCATAATCCTTTGTCATATTCCATCAATATTTGGAACATAAAATCTGCTTTGATATGTCAATACTCCATCTCCCCTTTTGTCAAAATCCATTACCTTCTGTTTATGCACATGTCCCTCTAATTGCAATAAGATAGGATCTTGGTCTTAATTCTCCTTCATTTTGACTATAAGAGATGATGCAGACCCATTATGCACTATCACTTCACCTTCATCAGATTTATCCAATTGAGCTCCCAATTGTGCCGGTCTGTGAACCTCTTTGGCTAGCTCCTTCTTTCGCTCTTTGACATAGGAGGTACTTCCTATGGATAAACTACTAAGAGCATCAAGAATCATATTAGCCTTACCTGGATGGTAGAGGATGCTCATGTCATAGTCCTTGAGTAATTCAAGCCACCTCCTCTGCCTCAAGTTAAGATCCTTCTAGGTGAAGACATGTTGCAAACTTTTATGGTCTATGAACTTGTTCACATGTGCACCATATATGTAGTGGTGCCATAACTTGAGAGCAAACACCACCACTGCCAATTCTAGGTCATGTGTAGGATAATTCTTCTTATGCAGTTTAGTTGTTGGGAAGAATAAACAATAACTTTACCCTTCTACATCAATACACACCTAAATCCCACTCTTGAGATATCATAGTAAATTACAAATCCATCAGTCCCTTTAGGAAAGGTCAATACTGGGTCAGTGGTCAACCTTGTTTTAAACTCTTAGAAGCTATGCTCGCATTCATCAGACCATTGAAACTTGATCTTCTAAGTCAATCTTATCAATAGTGAGGATAGGGAAGAAAATCCTTCAACAAACCTATGATAGTAGCCTGCTAACCCCAAGAAGCTTCTTATGTCAGTTAGAGAGGTTAGTCTAGGCCAATTCTTAACTACCTCAATCTTTTGAGTGTCCACTTGAATACCATCACCCGAGATTATATGGCCTAGGAAAGAAACATACTTGAGCCAAAACTCACACTTTAAAAACTTTACATATAATTCATTATCTTTGAGAGTATCTAGGGTAATTCTGAAGTGATTAACATGCTCCACCTCATCTGTAGAATAGACCAGAATATCATCGATAAACACAATCACGAACATATCAAGGTACTGTCTGAATACTCTCTTCATCAAGTCCATGAAGGTTGCAGGCGCATTTGTGAACCCAAAGGACATTACCAAAAACTCAAAATAACTATATTGGGTTTAAAAATCCATTTTTGGGATGTCGTATTCTCTCACTTTCAACTTGTGATATCCTAATCTCAGGTCTATCTTTGAGAAAATAGTGGCACCCTAAAGTTGGTGAAACAAATCTCTTTCCTTGGAAAGGGATACTTATTCTTGACTGTCACCTTATTCAACTAACGATAGTCAATACATATTTTGAGAGAACTATCCTTCTTTCACATGAATAGGATAGGAGCGCCCCATAGAGAGATATTCAGTCTAATACATACCTTATACAAAAGATCTCTTAACTACTCTTTCAATTCTTTCAACTCTAAGGGGGTCATTCTATACGATGAAACAAAAATAGGTTACACATCTAGGAGGACATAAATTCCAAAATCAATCTCTCTATCGAGAGGGACTTTAGGCAAATCATCAGGGAAGACTTCTAGAAATTCATTGACGATTGGAACTTACACAAAAGGTGGGAACTCTATATCATCAGTCTTAGCTTGCACGAGGTGATAGATACATCCTTTAGCAATTAACTTCCTTGCCTTAAGATAAGAAATAAACTTATCCTTATGTGCAATAGAATCTCTCGTCCACTCTAAGACCGATTCATTTGGAAATTAGAATTCAACATGTTGGGTCGTACAATCAATGGAGGAATAGTAGGCATGAAGCCAATCCATACCAAGGATCACATCAAAGTTGATCATTTCTAACTCTATTAAATCAACAAGGGTATCCCTATAATGGATGGATACTACATAATATCTATAAACCCTTCAAGCTAGGATGACTTTACCAACAAGAGTGGAAACAAAAAAGGGCTCAAGAAAACACTCAGAGAAAATCTCAAATCTACTAGCCATATATGGCATTACAAATGATAGAGTTGTACCTGGATCAAGCAATGCAAAACAATCAAAACTAAAGGCTCGAAGTATACCCATCATGATATTTGGTGTAGCCTCTTGGTCCTGTCGATTCCCCATGCATATAGATGGTTTGTTCAATCGCCTATCCCTGGTGCAACATATCTGTCTGATTACCTCTAGTGGGCGGTGCCGTAGTAGAAGACTGGGCCTTATTGCTCCACAACGGACATTCCTTATGGAAGTGATCCATATGGCTACATTCATAACAACCATTCCCTCTCTGTCTATACTCTCCCAAGTTCATCCTTCCACAATTTCTACAAGGTAGCTTCCCTCTGGAATCAAGGGTCACACTGACCTGCAACTGAGGACCTTATGTCCTGAGGTTTTGCTAACCTTGGGACTTCTGATCATACTTGTTACTCGGAGCTGGTGCACTTGTTGAAGATGGTGCATGAATAGAAGGCCATTTATGAAAGTAGGACTTATCTCCCTTACTCTACTTATGCTGGATAGGCTTAGGCCTTGCTGACTTAGCCTTCTTGCTCAAATGCTCCTCCCAATCTCTCTTCTTATCCTCCTTAAGTTTTTGTGCATAGACCATAAGCATATAGATGTCCATGCTTAGAATCAACAACATTGCTTTGCACTCCTTCCTCACATGTTTTCCCAAGCAAGATATGAACTTCCTCATTCTAGCCCTCATGTCTTGGACCATCTCTAGAGTATACCTGGATAGTTAGATAAACTTAAGGCCATACTCTTTGACAGTCAACCCTTCCTGTTTAAAGTTCACGGACTCCTCAATCTTCGCCTCACTAAACTTCTAAGGAAAGAAGTGATCAAGGAAGCCACTCTTAAATTCACTCCACTTGGTAGGCTCGACATCCTCACCTCTATTCTCTTCCCATTGGTTGTACAAAACATTAACCACATCCTTAAACTGATAAAAGGCATGCTCAACTCCCTTAATCTTAATCGCATGCATAGCTTTTACCTTTCTCATCTCATCAATTAAATTCTAGGGGTCCTACCTTAGACCCCATGAAGACTGGTGGGTTCATTCTCAAGAAATCCCTAAGTCTTATCATAATAGTTGGCTCTTGGGAGCTAGAACTAGGAGCCCGTGAAGTTTAGTTACCCCTCTTGGAGGCCACATGATGGGTAAGCATAGCAATGGCTCCCCTGATTTTTGTCTCTGTATTGGGAGTTGGCTGAGTAGTAAGTGTCTGAGGAACTTTGGTAGCTCTATAAGGTCGACCCAATCCTCTCATTCCTATTTGAGTAGGCGTTTCAGTTGGGGGATTCTCAATGTTGGAAGCTGAGGAATCCCTTTGGATGGAAGCATGCTTAGGACGCATGATCTGTAACTACGTAACACACAAGTCAAACATATGTTTTCATAAAAATAAACTCTATAGCACAAACTCAGAATAAGAAAGAAGTATAACCATTTCTAATGTCCCATAGCCTCCTTCTTATAAAGTGTGGTGCACAACACACCCATAAACAAGACTCTACTAGACACAACTTCATAGACTTCCTAGAAAACTTGAATTCTATGCTACGATACCAAGCTTGTCACACCCAGGGAGGGTACCCTTAGCTTGACCGACACTTGGAGAACTATTTCTAACTCCCCAAGAGGACTACATGGCCTCATCATCATATCATACTCAACAGTAGAAGAAGACACTCAAGTAAAATCCAAGAATAAATCAATTGACTATATCCTCATATCAATAATAGTTTCCAATGAACAAAGTTGAAAAATAAATAACAATCACCTGTCTCTACTCAATGTCTATGAAACCTTGATCCAAGTATAGAAGGTGATAAGATAAGTCTCGGACTACCTCTAAATAAAATACTCAACTTATGAAATAAATAAAACAACTCCTCCGAAAGTAAGAGGAGATCACCACAGTATGGAATGATGGGATAGGATTTCAATGACGCGTCGACTGAAGGCCTCTCTCACCTGTATCTATATTATTAAATGATGTAGGCCCTAATAGGAATCAGTGCACTGAATATACTGGTATGCAAAATGGATAAGGAAACGAGTCAATCTTAAATAAAATTCAACCAAATCAACTCAATAAATCAACTAAACCATCCATAACTCGACTCAGTAAGGGATGCAAGATTTTTATAGTAAAACAATACTCCTAAAAGAAACTCTAGCATGAAACACAGTCAAATAAGTTATGCACAATTAGAGAGTTTCTCTAACCAACAACCATCACATATGAGCTGGTGATGACATAATGTTTGCACTATTGTTGCCACAGTCGTCCGATACTTACCAAGGTAAGGGACGATCAAACCAATCTGTATTTACAATTGATGCCTATCTTTTTAGGACATAAGAGGCATAGCCCCTATTCTACACTGGCAACATAGTTTATAGGTTGGAGTTATTACTTACTTATGATGACTCGAGCCTAGTGCCTAGGTTTGACACGGCGAATGAAAAACCCGATGGTAACCCAAAAAAGCCTCTTAACATATATTTTGCACATCCTTGGTTATGAAATGTTAAACAAGCATCAACAAGCAATTCTAAGAGAATAGGGGTTTTGAACTCACGCTATGGGGATACATAAGGGAAAAGGGATTTGCATAAATCACATAGAAAGGAAGACTAAGGGGAAGATAAGTAAGACTCAAGGTATGGGGAAGTAGGGACTTAGGAAGATTATCACTTTCCATCAACATTAGCAATATCACATAACATCATATAGAGGATAAGGACTAAAGGATAAGTCTCCATAAAAGCTCAACATCTCATAATAGGTACATAACATAAGTATCTAACAACACCTCTAAAACAAAAGTAGGACGAGGGCCAAGACAAGTCCCGAGTTCACCCTCAAAGTACATAGAAAAATGAAAATATCTCAACATAAGCAAGATAGAAATCAGATATTATCCCCAAAATGGAGGACTCACCACAATCAATAATCTTCACGAACCAAGCTAGCCACGTGGAGGAGGATGGATATGAGATTCAACCCCTTCATGGTTAGATCATGTAGGCAAAAAGTATGCATTAGTACTTGGAATGTACTAGTATATGAGATGTAATGCAACAATAGATAATAAGCTTCACAAGCAAGATGCATAATCATATAAAATAGAATATAAGCTCAATATGTCATGTATGTGAATCCTTTAATGAAAAATTGCATGAATTATAAAACATAACTTCTTTACATCATACTATGTGGAAGAAAACCATAACGGACATTAAGACCAAGCGAGCTACTAGTTGGAATCCAACATAACCCAAACGTTCACACGGGGAGACTACTTGCCATGCAGAACTCTATCACATTCGCATATTCATTATTAGTAAATATTATGGCTTAGGTGGATCCACTAGCCTAGCTTGCAAGGGCTCCAATGGTGGTACAAAGTTAATGAGAGAAGGGGTTGCTACTAGGATTTCCTCACCGAAACCCAGCTCAATACCCCATTCGGTGCAACGCCATTCCCACAACATACATTTGAAAATATATGCATAACTTTAGTCATTAATAAGCTTAAAAGCATAGCATCATCATCATCATGTATAAAGAGTAGCTCATCTAAACATCGAGATTCAACATGTGAGAATAATCCTTACCACAATGAGATCTATCTTTTGGTGAGAATTGTCCTTTCACCATCTTTATCATTTGATTAGAGGGATTCAAACATCATAACTTTCATAAACTTTAGTAATTGAACCCTCATCATTAGAGATTATACTACCTTAGAAAACTTTGATATGATAATTGGGTGGATTTTGATGCATGTAAACTTTAAATCATGTAACTCAAGAGGACTATACATAAAAGTAGAAATATTCATCAATTTAAACCATCTTTAAAACAATCCACCACAATCATATATATCATCTTTGAACTTAAGACATAGAATCATGCAATTCATCTCATAAAATCATTAATTTTATAATAACTCATAGCATCATAACTTTGATAGCTTTGATAATAATAAAATACTTCATAATTGAAAACTCTTGAAATCAATTTATGTAATTTCATGCAATAGATGGAGAATCTTGACATAAAAATCATGTTTAAAAGTGTAATTAGAAAGAACCCATAAAAAATCAACATTGAAACTTGAAGGAATTTGTAAAATAAGTTTTGGGACTCCATGGGTGGAAGAACCCATGAATAAAGAAACCCACATACCTTTTAGACCTTGCAACTTGAAGAAGAAGAAGAACTTTGAGAAATCCTTTTGGAAGCTTTGTCTTTAATGGAGGAGACTTGATCCCCAAGAAATTTGAGAGAACTTGATGGAGCATTTTAGAGAGATGTTTTGGGAGGATTTCAGAGTGTTCAGAGAGAGGTTTAGGTCTAAAAATAGAGCAATTTTTGAGTATTCCCGTATGTAAAGGTATTGGGATAAGTCTCAAATAACGTTCTTGACTTAAAACAAAGTTTAGAAATTTTTGAACACTGGGGGAGCAAGGGCGCATCACGCCTTTGCCACAGATCTACTAATTTGTACAATTTTATCAAAAAATTATTTTTGATATGGGTGACCTAAAAGCAAAAGATGATCCTTCTCCTAAACAATATTTTCTATTACAAAAGAATACGAAGTCATTTTTGCAAAATAACAAATGGATTTTAAGATATTTAAGAAATACATCATAGTATCTTTCCGAGATGCTTTGGGAGGTGTTACAATATCTCCCTTCTGGAAATATTCATCTATGAATGTTATGAAACTATGCTTGAGAGTAATAACAAGATACTTTTATGTCGTAACATAAATGCATCAATGCAACTTAAACATCTTTATCAAAAACATTCACACTTATGTATTAAGTGCCATTAAAATAGGATACCATGAGTATGAATGTATGCAACTTGACTTTAAACGCTGAATCTCATAACTTGACATCTTAAACATGATCATCTTGTTACCTTAGGCTTGAGTAGAGTAGAAAAAATAGAGATATCATTTCATCATGTCCGCTTCCGCTTTCTATGTCGCACTTTCAACTTGTTGGTTCCTCCAAAGGACTTTAATGGACGCTACATCTATGTTCCTCAATTTATTTACTTTCCTATCTAATATTTCCATAAAAACTTCTTCATATGTAAAATTCTCCTCAACCTTCTCATCTTCTAATGGAACTATAAAATTTGGATCCCCTATGAACTTCCTCAACATTAACATATGAAATACCGGATAAATTATGTTCATCTCTAATAACAACTCTAACTCATATTCCACCTTATCAACCCTTCTCACAATCTTATGAGGCCCTACATACTTAGGGATAGCATAATCCTCGATGCCAAAAGTTGTCTTAACTGGCAAGAAATGAGCCAATTTCATCAGCCGATCTACTATTACCCATATAGAATCCAAGTGCCTTTTAGTCTTAGGCAGCCCAACTACAAAATTCATATTAATATATTCCCACTTCTAAGTAGGAATCCCAATATTTCGAGACAAGCCACCTGGTCTTTGGTGTTCCACCTTAACTTGTTGATAATTGGAGCATTCAACTACACACTTAGTAATGTCTTTCTTCATTCCATTCCACCAATATACTTCTCTCAAATCTCTATACATCTTAGTGGAACCGAGGTGAATGGAATAGGAAGAACTGTGAGCTTCTTGCAATATCAAATTTATCAACTCATCAACATCCGACACACATAAAAATCTCCCTTGATAACTAAACACCCCATCTCCCCCTTGTGAGAAGACCTCTATCTTTTCTTTCTTCACCAAGTCCTTCAATTCAATCAAGGAGGGATCAAGATCTTGTTTAGACTTAACATCCTCAATCAATGATGATTTGGATCCATTTACCACCATGAAACCACCATTCTCAGCCTCACTCAACTTTACTCTCAATCTAGCCAACCTATGTACTTCCTTTGTCAATTCCCTCTTCCTATCATCTTCAAACACACTTCCCATGGACATTCCACTAAGTGCATCGGCTATAACATTAGCCTTTCTTGGGTGATACTTCACACTCATATTGTAATCTTTGAGAGGTTTCAACCATCTCCTTTACCTTAAATTAAGATCTCTTTGTGTAAACACATGTTGGAGACTTTTATGGTTGGTGAACACATCAACGTGGACCGCATACAAATAATGACACCAAATTTTCAATGCAAACACCATGGCCACTAATTGAAGATCATATGTTGGATAATTCTTTTCATGCATATTTAGCTGGCTTGAAACATACAAATTTACCTTACCATTTTGCATCAACACACAACCCAAACCATTTCTTGAGGCATCACAATGCACAACAAACCCATTGGCACCCTCCGACAAGGTTAAAATTGGAGCTGAAGTCAACCTATCCTTCAAAGTTTGGAAGCTCTTCTCACACTCATTCAACCACACAAACTTGATTTTCTTTAGGGTCAATTTAGTCAATAGAGATGAAGTGGAGGAGAACCCTTCAACAGATCTCCTATAATACCCTACTAGGCCCAATAAACTCCTAATGTCTATAGAAGTCAATGGCCTTGGCCATTTCTCACCACTTCCATCTTTTTGGGGTCAACTTTTATCCCATCCCCAGACACAACATGTCGAAGAAATGCAATATCCTTCACCCAAAACTCATATTTGTTAAACTTAGAATACAACTTCTCATCCCTTAAGAATTGTAAGACTACTCTCAAATGCTCTTTGTGATCTCCTTCATTCCGTGAATAGACCAAAATATCATTAATGAATACGTAGGGTTTGAACACTCTATACATAAGGTCCATAAAACTAGCTAGTGTATTAGTTAACTCAAAGGACATCATCATAAATTCAAAGTGTCCATACCTTGTCCTAAATGCTATTTTGGGGATATCACATTCCTTTGCCCTCAATTGATGATATCCGAACCTCAAATCAATTTTGGAAAAGTGTCTAGACACTTGCAATTGATCAAATAGGTCATCAATCCTTGGGAGGGGATACTTGTTCTTGATAGTAACTTTGTTGAGTTAGTGATAGTCTATTCACATTTAGAGTGACCCATCCTTCTTCCGTACAAGCAACATGGGGGAACCCCATGAGGACCTACTAGGTCTAATAAATTCTTTCTCTAACAAATCTATCAATTGCTCCTTTAGTTCTTTTAACTCCACCGGGGCCATTCTATAAGGAGGGATTGATATGGGTTGGGTGTCAAAACAATTATCTATGCCAAAATCTATCTCTCTTTAAGGAGGGACACCGGGAAACTTTTCGAGAAATACATCAAAAAACTCTTTTGATATGGGAACCAACTCAAGAGATGGACTTTCAAATAAAACATCTCTAATCCTTACCAAATGATAGATACACCCCTTAGAAATTATTTTATGGACTTTGAGATAGGAAACAAATTGAGCTTTACATGAAGAATTACCACCCTTCGACTCAAGTCATTTGGAAATTGAAACTTGGCACTACGGGTTCAACAATCTATGGTAGCATAAGAAGCATGCAACCCATTCATCCCAAGTATGACATCAAAATCAACCATAGAAAGCTCTACCAAATCACAAGGAATAACCTTATGAATGATGGACAGGGGACAATCTCTATAGGATTTCTGTGCAACAATGGACTCACCAACGGGAGTGTGAATTTTAAAAGGCTAAAACAAGTGTTTCGGGACATGCATGAACTCTATTAGCAAGAAATGATGTGACGAAATATAAATTTACTTCCTGATCTAAGAGTGCATATGATTTGTTCTACATAGGTCATTAAGCAGAAGATATCCATTTCTTTGATGAGCATAGATGTTTTGCATTGCTTAAGGACCATGTCTTGGACACCTGATGTGAATTTACTCATTCTAGCCATTTGACTCGATACCATGAATAGAGCATACTTGGAGAGCTTTTTGAACTTGAGAAAATACTCTCTCACACTTATGTGGCCTTGCTTGAGATTTATGAACTCTTGAAATTTTGCCTCCCTCAACTCTAATGGGAAGTACCTATCCAAAAATGCCAATTTGAACTCCTTCCAACCAACTCGGCCTACTTCAACACCTCTCTCTTCAACGCATTGGTCATACCAAAATTTTTCCACCCCCTTCAGTTGATAGGCGACAAGCTCCACTTTTTCCTTCGATGGCATACCCATGTTGGCTACAATTTTATAAGACTCATCAAGAGCGGGTCCTCATTAACTTTTGATCCATGAAACTCTAATGGGTTTATTCTAATGAAATCATGAACTTTGGTTGACAGGGTAGGTGCTTGATGAGGAATGACAACCTCTTTATTAGCTTGGTTGGAAAAATCTTGGGACAACATAGTGAAGGCAGTCCTAAACTCTGCATGAGAAATATTCTCCTTTTGTTTCTCGGGAGGGGATTGATCTTCAACCACATCCCTTGGCAAATGAGCTTTTCTTGGTGGCATTGTCTAGAAATAACAAAGAGGGCTTCTTTAGATAGAGAAATAACGTTATATACTTCTAATGGCACAACAAGAATCATAATGAAGTGAAACATTTCCTAGAATGCCTCATAGACTCTTATTCATAGATGTGGCTCACTTTACACCAATGAATAAGACTCTACTTGATGTGGTGTGTTGGATTTTTGAGGACCATTTATAAACCTAGTGCTCTGATACAAAGCTTATCACGACTCGAGCCTAGGACCTAGGTGTGACATGGCAAATGGGAAATCTGATGGTAACCCAAATAATCCTCTTAACATATCTTTTGCACATCCTTTGTTGAGGAATATAAAACAAGCATCAACAAGCAATTATAAGGGAATAGGGGCTTTGGACTAACGCTATGGGGATATATAAAGGAAAGGGATTTGCATGAATCACCTAACAAGCAAGACTAAGGGGAAGGTACGTATGATTCAAGCTATAGGGAAGTAGGGACTTAGGAAGATCATCAATTTCTATCAACATTAGTAACAACACATAGCATCACATAGAGAATCAGGACTAAAGGATAAGTCTCCATAAAGCTCAATATCTCATACTAGGTATATAGCATAAGTATCCAATAATGCCTCTAAAACATGAGTAGGATGAGGGATATGACAAGTCCTGGGTTCACCCTCAAAGCACATAGAAAAATGAAAATATTTAAACAAAGCAAGATAAAAATAAGATATTATCCTCGAAATGGAGGACTCACCATAATAAAAAATCTTCACGAACCAAGCTAGCCATATGGAAGAGGTTGAGTGGGAGCTCCAGTCCCTACATGGTTAGATTATGTAGACAAAAAGTATGCATTAGTACTTGAAATATACTAGTGTGTGGGATGTGATGCAACAATAGAAGATAATCTTCATAAGCATAATCATATACAATAGAATATAATCCTAATATGTCATACATGTGAATGCTTTAATGAAAACTTGTATATGATAAAAACATAACTTATTTATGTTATACTATGTAGGAGAAAATCATAACCGACATTAAGACCAAGCGAGCTACTACTTGGAATCCAACATAACCCCCTTTTCAAAACTACCGAAGGAAACCATGAAACCCCATTTATAGTCGTGGTCCTATTTATGGTCTATCTTTTAATCATGGTTTGAGATTCATAAATTATGATTTCTGGAACTTTAAACCACGAGCCTTATTCTACAACTCGTAGAATGAAGTATGGTCCTTAAAAGGACTCGTATATGAACCTCAAACTTAGCAAATGTTTCTATGTCATAGGGGTAACCACTATCCTATCTATGGACCATATATCAATCTACGAGCCATAGATGACCCTCATAATCACTACCAGTGACAAATTTCCAAGTCATTTTCTTAAATTTTCTTGGGCAATCAAGTCTAGACTAGGTGGGATAAATTAGGAGGTGTTACATAAGATCTAAGCTTGGGTCGTGAAAAACTTAGTATCAGAGCACGAGGTTTTTAAATATTCCTCGGATGTCCAACATACCATGTCAAGTAGAGTCTCATTTAATGCTATGAAGCACACCATAACCATGAATGAGAGGCTATGAGGTGTTTATGAAACCTTTCCTTCTTCATGAATCATGTCATACCTTTAGAGTTATCTAAGATTATTTCCTATCTACAATAATGTCTTTTGCCATTTCTAGATCATGCTTCCAAGGATAGCACCACCTAGGGAGATGAATAATTAGCAAACCCCTCCTTCACTACCTATAGAGGTGAATAAGGATCAAGCTCCTCCTATTCGTCAAGAAGAAGGGGTCACACATACGGAGTTCTGAGCCACCTTTGCAATGTTGGCCCAACTCTTAGATAATCAAGCCAATAGGGAGGTTACACTTCCTCCTCAAGGACCTTCATCGACAATAAGGGTTTGAGATTTTTTGAGGATGAGTCTATCGGAATTTCATGGCTCAAAATTAATGAAGGTCTGTTAGAGTTCATTGATGAATCATATAGAATCATTGCCGTGATGGAGGTGCCACCAAAGGAAAAAGCTGAGCTAGTGGACTACCAACTCAAGGGCATAACTAAAGTTTAGTTAGACCAATGGGTGGATGAAAGGGGCAAAAGAGCAGGCCGAATTGATTAGGAAGAGTTTAAGGGTGGATTCTTGGATAGGTTCTTTCTATTGGATCTTAGGGAGGCAAAGGTTTAAGAATTTATAAACTTGAATCAAGGGCACATGAGTGTGAGGGAATACTCTCTCAAATTTACAAAGCTTTCCAAGTATGCACCATTCATGGTGGCGGATCCAAGACCTAGGATGAGCAAATTCATCTTTGGGGTGTTAGATTAGGTGTCCAAATAATGTAAGATCACATTTATTGTAAAAGATATGACATCCCATTTGATGACATATGTAGAGAAAATTTAGGGGGAATAGCTAAAGGAGCGTGTTAGGGAGTCCAAGGGGGCTCAGATGGATGGTGGTAGAGTTTCTCACTAAAAGAGTGGTGGCCATCACAAATTTCAAGGTGGACAAAAGCAAGTGGGCCAAGGGTCTACCAACACTCCTCCTCCTCACTTCAAAAAAGACAAAGGGATAAATCCAAATCCACAAACTCCCAATTACCCTAAGTATGGAAGGCCCGACAAACAAGAGTGCTTAGCTGGCTCCAACACATGCTTTAAGTGTGGGAAGCCTGGACACCATGCCAAAGATTATAGGAGTGGTAGTACTAAGCCCCAAGTACAAGGTGTACAAGCTCAAGGTTTTCCAAGGATCAATAGGTTCTATTCTCTTCATGGCCACCAAAAAGTAGAAGAAACTTTAGATGCGGTTACCGGTATGTTAAAAGTTTATGATTTTGATGCATATGCATTGTTAGATCCAGGATAAAATTTGTATTTTGTAACCCCATTTATTTATAATAGATTCCATTCATGTCCCAAAGTCCTAAATAAACCTTTTGAAGTTTGTACTCCCGTAGGAGAGTCTATTGTTGCACAAAAGGTCTACAGAAATTATCCTATGTCCATTTTTCATAAAGTCATTCTTTGTGACTTGGTAGAGCTCTCTATGGTCAATTTTGATGTTATACTTGGGATGGATTGGTTGCACGTTTCCTACGCTTCCATAGATTGTTGAACTCATAGGGTCAAATTCCAATAAATGAGTCTATTCTTGAGTGTGAGGGTAGTAGTTCCTCATGTAGAGGTCAATTTGTTTCTTATTTAAAAGCCTAGAAAATGATCTCTAAGGGATGCATATATCATCTAGTGAGGGTTAGAGATGTTAGTTTCAAAGTCCCCTCTCTTGAGGTCGCCCCCATTGTAAATGTGTTCCTCGATGTCTTTCTGAAATAGTTACCTGGTGTCCCTCCTAAAAGTGAAATAGATTTTGGTATAAACCTCTTGATCAACACTCAACCTATCTCTATTCCTTTCTATAGAATGGTCCCAGCGGTGTTGAAGTAGTTAGAAGAGAAATTGAGAGATTTGTTGGAGAAGAGCTTTATTAGGCCTAGTAGGTCTCAATGGGGTCCCCCGATATTATTTGTGATGAAGAAAGATGGGTCACTCCAAATGTGCATAGACTACCAGCAACTCAACAAGATTACTATCAAGAACAAGTATCCCCTCCCAAGAATAGATGACTTATTTGACCAATTTCAAGGATCCAAACACTTTTCTATGATTAACTTGCAGTCCATATATCACCAACTAAGGATAAGGAAGAGTGACATTCCTAAAATGGATTTTTGAACAAGGTATAAACATTTTGAATTTTTGGTAATGCCGTTCGGCCTAACTAATGCTCTGATAATTTTTACGGATCTTATGAATAGGGTGTTCAAGCCCTACCTTGATATGTCCATTATTGTGTTCATCGATGATATTCTGATATATTCTAAAAGTGAGGAAGAGTACATGGAGCATTTGAGGTTAGTGTTGCTAACCTTGAGATAAGAAAGACTATTTGCCAAGTTCAACAAGTGTGAGTTTTGGTTGAAATAGGTTGCCTTCCTTAGGCATGTGGTATCGGGTGATGGAATCAAAGTTGATCTTAACAAGATGGAGATTGTATGACATTGGCCTAGGTCATTGAATCCTACGTACATTAGGAGTTTCTTAGACCTAGCTGGGTGTCATGACCCGGATAGGGGGGCCTAGATGTGACATAGGAAAAGAGGACCTGAAGACCCTCGATCAAGCCTTCTTAGCATCATTACACTCATCATCGGTTCAGAAACGCGGAAGCTAAAACATGTAGCACATAAGCTCTAGGGGTTTAGGGACTTGGGACTCAAGCTATGGGGACAATACGGGA
>JBCEWC010008010.1:0-20586 GCA_038996855.1 Solanum aculeatissimum | reverse complement strand
TGTAAAATTATCTCTTGATTTCATAAACTGGACAAGTATTATTGGACATCCTAAAATAGTATAGGGGCCAAGTAAAGTTGGACGGAGGGAGTAATAACTTCTAATCTTCTTCTTCTCATTTCACCATTAATGGCTTATTTTTCTTATTTCTTCTTCCTCCTCCTCCTCCTCCATCTTTTTTTGTATTATTATTTTTTTGTCCATTTCTTCTTTCTCATCGACATTGTTTTTTGTTATAAACACAAATGATCTATCGAAAACATGAAGTATTTCGAGTAAATTATATATCAAACATTTCAAAACAATGAGAGAATTTCATATTTAAATTTTGAAACTATTTAGAGGTGATTTTAAGCTGATTAAGATTGAATTTGTCGGCATATACTTCATGTACAACTAAATTATATTTAAATTTTTTTAGTATATCATTATGTATAATCAATATATAACTCATGTATAGGTAGGTACACAACATTGTATACTGAATCCATACTTTTTACAATTTTTAACAAATTATAATATATAGTCAATATATATTTTTAGTGGCTTTTAGCTATTTTTTATATAAATAAAATATAATTACATTTATTTATATTTTTAAAATTATTATTTGACACTGCTTTTTTGAAAGGATAGCAATAAAGAAAGAAAAAAAAAATCAATAGATGAACCCAAGCCTTTCAAACTTTATATACCTTACTCTTTGGTTGTCCAACGCTCAAATTTCCCCTCGATCTACCAACTATAGTGGTTTCACTAAATCCGTAAATTCTCCAGCTGTTTTACAGCCACTTCAATCTTCATCTTCATTGTGTGTTTCTCATTCTTCTTCTACTTCTCTATCTGCTTCAGCACCGACAGATCTTCACACCCACCTCAATTCCCACTTTCCCCTTTTCAAATATCAATTTCTTGGTATTTCTCAGATCCTACACTGCACACATGTTGCAGTGTATGTAACTCCACCTGGGTCTTTTCCCTTGTTGCCATTTAATTTGTGGGTATGATGGAGTAGTGAAGTTTAGGGTTCAAGAGTTCTCATTTATTGATTGGGTTTATTGATGGCGTCAGAGGTTGTGGATATAACTACCCAGAGCTGGAAAGATGTGTACAGAGGCATGTCATCTGATAATATCAAAGGGTTGGTTCTTGCATTGTCTTCTAGCGTATTCATCGGTGCTAGCTTCATCGTTAAGAAAAAGGGGTTAAAGAAAGCTGGTGCTTCTGGCGTCAGGGCTGGTACCTTTCTTTTTTTTCAAGTTTTGAAAAGCTAATTACTTACTTTATGTTTAATTACTAGTGGGTTTAGTTTGTGTGTGCTGAAGTTTTTATTTGATCTTATGAATGTTTAGAACTGTGTCTTCTCTTGGCGGAGATCTCGAGTTATCCTATAGATGTGTCAAGTAGAGTGACTTTTTCAGACTTTATTATCAATTATTGGAATGAATGGGCCCAAATAGAGAGAAAGGGTATGTAGCTATCAACGACTAGTTTGGGATTGCGTATAGTTGATTGATTTTAATCGGGTACGTACCGGGAGATCATAACCTGTCATTTAGCAGGATTTTATGGATGTAGATCAGAAGAGTGTTGAAGTAATGTGGTCTGAGGACTGTAAGTTTCTGTGGGTCCTGAATTTAAGTGTCATTTAGCTAGAAACATGCCCACTTTGCTTAATCAAACTAATTAGCTAGAAGTTAAAACGTGAACAAACATATTTTAAGTCATTCAACTTTAGATGTTTCATATGTTGCAAAGATAGAAAAGGGAAAAATTACCAATCTAACTAAGTGGCAAGTGCTACTATTTGGATGCTTTGGGTGTAGTGTGGTGGTGTGGTGTAGGCGTCAACAGGCAGATACCACGCTTTAGGGAATGTTCATATGCAGTAGGATTTTGTAAACGGATGTTTCTTTCTGGACTTTGCTTTGTGTTGAAAATTTATATTTAGTTATACAGAGTACTTTTAAAGTTTCAACAATGATAGGTGACATCATTTAGAGTTGTACATGAGTACATAGTTGTTCCTTTAGTTCTAGCAAGAATCCTATTTGCCACACATTACCTTGTAGAATTTTCGTTTTGTGGTTTCCAGACACTAAAGTGCTGAGATTTCACTTATTGATCACAGGTTCAACTGTGGCATTGAGGAATGATGTTAATCGCTTTGAATGACAATCTTTGCAACTCTGGCTGCTATTCTGATTGTATTTTTCTTTATTATGCTGTTAGGTCCTAGTTGTCACTAAAGATGAAACAGTAGAATAAGTCTCGTTGTTATATTCTTAGGATTCGTGGATGCAATCTAGACTGATGGATGACTTGATCCATCTGTAAATACTGCTGATATTCCTTACATTTATTTGATTTTACTGCAATAGTTTCTTGGTGCCAGTTCTTACCCAAAATACTTGTTTGAATGATTGTATATTACCTTTCTGCTTCAAGTCATAATAGTGGCTAAACACTTAATGTTAGATAGCCTGCCTTTAACTTATGATTTGAAAGTTTTGACATGTGATGTTTATTCTTTCATTTGTCAGTCAAAAGTCTCTTCCAGATTTATATGTTTCTGTTAAAGGAGGGTTGTGGTAGGTTGACATCTAGAATAAAAATGATTTAAGAATTGAAGATGTGATTAAATATTTTTCCATCACCAATTTGGTTTACAGTTCATGATGTTTTTATATGTATTTTCAGATACACATTTTCTGTGACTTGACATTGATATATTTTTACAGGAGTTGGAGGATACTCGTATCTTTTTGAGCCACTCTGGTGGGTGGGCATGATAACAAGTGAGTTATGGACTACTATTCTTGCATTTGATATATTACCTTGGTGCAGTTATGGTCCTTTTAAAACCCGCCTTTTCTTAAGATTAGAAGGAGTAGAACAAGCCCCCTTTTGCAACAAGCTTGGGGTTGCTGCCTTCCTTCAACCTGCATAGTTGTTACCTAAAAGACATTCTTTGGCGACTAAAATCTGGTGGCCAGAGGTATTGGTTACCATTTTGCTTGTATTCTCACGGTTATTTTAGCCTTTTAGGCATGACCTTAACTAATAAAGATGCTTTTAGTTGTTTGTATAGCATTCCTTTGTACGGGAGCTCCATGGCTTCTCCTTTCCTTGATCATTGATCAAAAACTTTTTTGAAAATGATTTGTAAGAAGTGCCATTATAGCTCATGATGTGTAGATTAACTATTTGCAAGGTGCACTCCCCTTCCCATCTAATAGTTTAATTTCTAGCCGAGCTAAGTTTAGTTGATTGGCTTTCTGACTAGACTTATTTTCAGACTCAGGTTAATAGAAAGTTAGGTTTTCATCAGGTGTTTGTTGCACCTTGTTTTCGATTGTTCTTTATGCTTTGTTACAGATATTGTGTGGGCTGTAAAAAATTGTTGCACATTTATCCTATCTGGCGTACCAGATTGGCTTCTAACCGTTTAGCTGCTATTACAACAGTGATTGTTGGAGAGATTGCTAATTTTGCGGCTTATGCATTTGCCCCTGCCATTCTGGTGACTCCTCTTGGTGCTCTCAGTATTATAATAAGGTATTGTGTAATGCTCATAGCTAGTTCAAATTTTGACTTTTCATGATCTTGAGTACTGATGATGTTGTATATCCCAGTGCTGTCCTTGCACACATTATTTTGCGGGAGAGGCTACATACATTTGGTATTTTAGGTTGTGCTTTATGTGTTGTTGGTTCCATCACAATTGTGTTGCATGCTCCACAAGAACGTCAGATTGAATCTGTGATAGAAGTGTGGGATCTTGCTACTGAGCCAGGTAATTTCTTGTTTCATAGTGATTGTGATGTTAGCTGCTTTATTTTCTTTAATCTAATCTAAGGCCTTAAGCACCTTTTGACTTCCCTGCAGCTTTTCTCTTCTATGCCGCTTTGGTGATAACAACTTCCCTAGTTCTCATATTTCACTATCTTCCACAATATGGGCAGACACACATTATGTTTTATATTGGAGTTTGCTCGCTAGTAGGTTCTTTATCGGTATGTGGCTGTAACTATCTTGTTTTGTCCTATCTGAATAATGGTGCTTTTGAGTATTCCAACTTCTGCACGTGTTTTCTTATAGAAATTTTGGTGATGTTATAACAGGTTATGAGTGTCAAAGCAATTGGCATTGCTTTGAAGTTGACATTATCAGGAATGAATCAGTTAATTTATCCACAGACTTGGGCATTTACTATGATTGTCGTTGTCTGTATCATCACCCAAATGAATTACTTAAATAAGGTGAGAATTCTTCCTTCTTTGTCCCCAAAATTCTTCCAGTACTTGTGTGGTGAAGAGGGTGGGGTTGGACTTTATTGGTTGATTGCTGATATGAATATAAGCAATTAGAGTGCTAATCTGTTTCTTTTTCATAAAGGTGTAGGGAAGTGTCCCACGTTAATTGGGACAGATTTAAATTGGATAATTGGAAAATATGGTGTAAGAACAACTATAATCTTTCTTAAAATTGTGGGAGAAAAGCTTTAGTTGGATGGCAAATGTGTCATTTTATTGTTTTATCCCAGGATTGGTAATCTCAGAAATGCTATTCGACATATATTATTGTGTAAAAGTAATACAACAATTGTTGGATAAACAATTTCGGAATAAAAAATGTACTGAGCATTGGATTAGATAATCCCACAAATTTTCCCGAATAATAATACCTTATCCACCATCTAAGCGCAACCCCTTGGAGAATAGTTATTCAACTTACTTCATCTGCATTGGCAATTTGGCATGTATGCGGATGCATATGAATTTGCTTTCAAGAGGGACAGTCATGCAAATTCAACATTAGCTCAAAACATGAGTAGAACTTAGTAAGGCTTAAGTTCTGATTTTTTTGGTGTATCAGCCAGTGCATTAGGATCAGATTCAACTAGGTTCCTTTAGTGACCAACAATTGGATTTCTTAATTAAATAATGAGAACTAGCCAATTTATCCTTCGCCAGTCATTTTTTTTAATCCTAATATCTTTCCCTCAATTATTCTATTCCTGACTATAAGTAATCGGTGAATTTTTTTCAAAATATTGGATATTTTGATCACAAAGGAGTTCTTTTCTCAAATTTTGAATAATATTCATTACTTAAGTAGTTCTTTCGATCATCCATCGAAAGGAGACACTGTATTTTGAAGTTGACCAATATTCTAAATTTCTTCATTCGAAATAAGGCAAAATCGAAGCTATTGGTTTTTCACATGCAAAGGATATTTAGGCTGTTGTCATCTGTGACATTCCTCACCCTTCCTTTTTGGTGATTCGTCAATGCAGGCACTCGACACATTCAATACAGCTGTTGTCTCACCGATATACTATGTGATGTTTACTTCTTTAACTATTTTGGCCAGTGTCATCATGTTCAAGGTAACTCCTCTCAGTAGTGCACCTTGCAAAATGTTAATGACATTAAGTTACTCCTGCTTGTCCCACTTGTCATTATGAGTTGATTTTTCTGTCTGGCCAATCTGTTTCTTCTGAAGTATGATATGAATCCTATGCTTTATTCCAGTTGGGGGTCGTCAAGTATCACACTCTCTTATTTGTTTCTTTTCAAGGAACTAAACACCTGGATTAAGCATTAAGTTGAACATATCCAATTTTGGAAAACCATGTATTAGATTTTCTGGTGTCTAAATATTGAATGTGAGAGGCTGATGCGTTTTTCTAGTGCTTTGAGGCCTTGAGCAAGTGGTGTTGTTTTTTATTTTTAAATTTAAAATCATTATTCAATCCTTGGGATATGCTTCAAGTTTTCTTATTCTTCTCATTGTTTTCGTCTGAACAGGACTGGGATAGGCAAAATCCAACACAAATAATCACCGAATTGTGTGGTTTTGTGACTATTCTTTCTGGGACTTTTCTTCTTCACAAAACCAAAGACATGGTTGATGGTAAGTTCTTGTGTCTTAAGTTGGTCTCTTCTTGTACAAGTTTACACACAAGTAACATGCTCTGAATTGCGGAATCTGATACAGGTCCTCCAATGCTACCTGTGCGACTACCCAAACACACGGATGAGGAGGATGGTTTTGGACAAGAAGGTATTCCTTTGAAGCGGCAAGATTCTTTGAGATCATAGGGTGATACTTGTATTCCTCTTATTCTTTTCTCCCTGGTCCATGCAACCATTTAGACCACACCTTCCTCATTTCTTCTTCTACTTCAAGAAGAGACCACACCAATTGTATTCTATGGACTCTTTTTGCTATATGTAGTGAGAGAAACAAGCGCTTGAAATCTGCAGAAATTATGCAATTGTAGTGCCTAGAGTTGATTACATCGACTATAGCGAGAGGATGCAGATCCATTAGAATGGTCCTCGTTGAACATGGGAATCCATTAGAAGCTTACCTATTGAACTAAGTTAACAAAAAGTGGAACCAAAATAGACTCTCAACACTAAGTCTGCTAATATCCAAACTTGCACATATGTTGATACTAACTTTTTTTTTAATCCAGAAAATTAAAAAATCTTGTAAAATAATGCCGCTGGCTATGTTATTCCATTGAAATACATCCACAGATGTCATTCATATAACTTCTAAACTTGGATTTCTAATTGCAAAACTAAAATCTAAAATAATCAATTGAGCAGTAATACAGATTTCTTGATTGCACTAAGAAAGTCCCTAAAGTAACAAGATGTTTGTCTCTGAGATCTTCTGAGAAGCAACTCACTTTGGCTCGTCTGCTGCGGAGAATAACCAGGATTTGTATTATCTGAGGTCTGAAGCCAAGTGTAGCCATTAAACTCTATTTTTTCTGTATTTGCTTTAGCAGCCCAGTCAGAGAAGCACAATGTGTTGACTTGTATTCACATTCCTCACAACAGTATTTCAATGCTTCAATCACTTTTACACACCTATGAATGAGGCAAAATAGACGATAGTCAGAAAAAACTAAAGAGTTGAACTAGTAGCTTTCCAACTTGTCCTTTGGAATCTACAAGCATGCACTTAAACATACTTTAAAACTTTAAAGCAGTACTGAGGGATGGCATGTGCCTATGGAATTCATAGAAGTGCTGCAGTGTCTATGGATCTATTAACTAAAATTATAATACTGCAGATGGAGGTGGCACATCCAGATGTAGAGCATAGTAACAACAATGACAATTTCTTGATTCCAAACTTGTTCAGGGCAGTCAGTCAGTTATATGAATCCTCGATATATATTCCACACTGGTTGGACTCTTTTCATTGAAATACTAAAAGAAAATCTGCTTAAGAGGTTATCAGATACCAGTGGTTCTCTACAGTTTTCTTTTGATAATAGGAGTGTCTAGACGTAGAGTAATGTTTAGAAGGCATCAGATTATGAAGCAACTAGAAATTACATCTATTGTCAGGTTTTGTCGATTAGTTCACAGTCCAGGAACTTATAGCGAGATTATTGCTTTATTGCCTAATTCAGTTCACCATCAAGAATATCTGGAGAATGGTGTCTGCTGATATTTTATGGTGTATTTGGACAAAATGAAATGGTAGATGTTTTGATGGTATCTCTGTATCCCTAACAAAGAACAGAGACATATAAAAAAACGATAGTTCTTAATAGCAAATTCTTGCTGACTTTGAACACAATCTCCATTAAGTTTCTGAAGTTACTCAGACACTTGCTCAAACAATAAAGCAGGTAAAGGAATAGAATTTGATTTCGCATTCTGGTAGGACAATGGCAGTTCAGCTACAGTACGCAAATTCACTTTACATGACCCTCATTGATGACACACATAATTGCTCAAAAAGCAACTCTCTCAAGGATGTCAAACTATCAGAAAGCAACAATTGTTGGTTTTCTCTAATTTGGTTCGCCAGATCATCAAACAATTCTTAGTTTTCTCTACCTAAGAATTACTGATACACAATCTCTTACATATAAATTCTCAAAATCCCTGTTTTGGTCCAAGGCAAATACGGGGTTATTCTCAACATTTTCTACGAACATACAAATCTCATAAATAAACTGAAAAGCAAAGGCGGATCCTGAATTTTAATTTTAGTTTTGTGTTTCGAGAACAATAAAAGATGAGGTCCAAAATAAATTAGGTATGGGAAGAGAGGAAACAGACCTTTGAGGAAGGAAATTGTTCTTGGAAAGACAAGCCTGAATATCGCAAGCCTGTTTCTTACAAGGTTCTTTACTCGGCTGCGCCATTTGTATCTTCAAATCTCTTTCTGGATTTTCCAGAATTCTTACGGTTCCTCAAATCAGATTCTTCATGTTTCTACTTTCAATGCGTTGAATTGAATTTCGGGGCTCCGTTAGGATTTAATCAAACTAGATGGGCCACTATCCTTTCGGGTCATTACATCATGAATAGTCTGCCTGTTGGGCCAGTTCGGTTCATTTAAAGTCCAGTTAGAAGTAGGGTTTTTAGCCTGACCCGAATAAGTTTGCTAGGCAATATGATTTTGATTGGCCCGT
Source organism: Solanum aculeatissimum (assembly GCA_038996855.1). Classification (NCBI taxonomy): domain Eukaryota; kingdom Viridiplantae; phylum Streptophyta; class Magnoliopsida; order Solanales; family Solanaceae; genus Solanum; species Solanum aculeatissimum. Next base: position 12,131 of record JBCEWC010008010.1, on the reverse strand, counting down.
GGGTCAAATAAAATAACAAGAAAAATCTAAGCTTAAACCATGCATATAAATATTATAAAATTCAAAAATAGGGTAGAAAATTCTCTCTTTGGAGTAAAAGTAATTCAAGTAAATCCTAATGCAAGTGAGCTAGTGGATGATGATGGCTATAATACTTTTTCCATAGTTATTATAGTACCATTTTGGTTTTAGAATCTTATTGCATCATGCCTAGTTACTTTATCATGATGAATAGGTCGAAGAAGTAGTGGTATTTCTGTGTCCAAATTTGAGATCACTGTACCAAGTAAGGTTGTTGTAAAAGGATAGAATCTTTTCTTCACCCAAAATTTTGAGATTACATGTGCACTATTACTTTGTCTTTTTAATGTTTGGTGCTCTTAGCTTATGCTAGCTCAATATTATTTACTTTTTTCTAGTTGATATACATAGATTATACTCTAAATATACATAGTTTTATACATATTATATCTTACTCAAGAATTAGACTCTCATCTTAATGTGTTTACTCAGTGGACATGATGTTCATGCACTTGCAAAGTTGTTGTTCATTGTTCATTTGGTAATAAGAGGCCAAGAAAAGGATGAAGTGGCAATCACCACAACATAGGTAAAATTGTAACTTTTGGTTGATGTATTTAATTTTCTTTTTCTTTTTTTTGGTTTCCATCCGATTTGGCATTCAACTAAATCTCGATTTTCGGGGAAGTTAACACTTATGCATTTACATATGATGATAGGAAAATTTTACTTGAAAAGATTAGGCGCTTAAACTTGTCAGTATATTTCATTTAAACATGTCATTTTCCGATTGAAGCGTTGACGGGTATATTTTAGTAACCTCACGTGATAATGTATGAAATATTTTAGCTTTTCATGGGATGTTTAAGAAAGTTAAACTGTCATTGTCTTAAAAAAGTTGATTTCTAGTTTTGAGTACAAAAATGAATAATTGTGAGTAAGAAGTTAAAACTTGTGGAACAATGTGAATAATAAATTTTGGTGTGGGCAAAGGGAAAGAATAATAGTAATATTGAGTCATAATGAAAAAGCATGACTTTTAAAACTTGTGTGGAAAATAGAAATATGTTTGTCATGATGTGGACTGATGGAATATCATAAAAACTTTTGAAATTTGAGTTTCCCACTTTTTTGCTGGCTTGTCAATATTTTTCTAGAAAATTTCCATAACCTCCAAAGATTGCGGAAATTTTACTTTCCTTAGTGTGTTAAGTAAGCTCATAAATATGTGGGGATTGACAAATATCATATTCTAAATTAGTGATTTTTTATAACTTTTTCTTTCCTCCTAAATAAATGCATTTTCCAAGAATTAAAGCCTCATTGAAGAATTTCATTGGCCCTAGGAAAAACTAAAAGGGAAAATTACACCGAAAGATATTAGACTTAAAAAATTATAAAAAAAAATAGTCCTCATTGTATAAACATGTATAGTCGATATATATTTGTGTATAGTCCATGTATAAGTAATATACATTGTATAGAAGTGTATACTTTCTATAACTTTTGACAAACCATATTGTATAGTTATGCACAATTTCGGTGATTTTGGGCTATTTTTTATGAAAATAAAATATGGACTCATTTTTTTGTAAACATTTTACTTTTTTGTATATATATATATATAATTTTCCCAAACTAAAAATTATTTTCAACTATTTACTTTTAAGGTAAAATAAGTTTAAAATCTTAACTTATGACTTTTACCTTATAAGTTATAAGTCATAAGCTATTTAAGAGAAATTTTCGCATATAGCAACTAAAATATACCTTAATTATGCTTCATATCTATATTTTGAATAATTACATTTTATAACTACAACTAAAGCAACACTTGTATAATTCGTATAACGTTTGTATAATTACAATTAACAACTTTTGTATAACGTTTGTATATTTTGCTATACAGTTCATACGTAATATTTATATAATTCACTATACAATTAGTTGTGTTCATATATTTAGCTATACAATTTGATTCGCGCACAACGTTTGAGTAAATCGTGCGAATATACAAAACTCAAACTATATTCGCACATAACGTTTGTATAAATATCGCAAATTATACAAAACTCAAACTTACATCTAGATGATTGAGATTCTATCTTTAGATCTAATAGTGAGTGATTAAAGATTGAATATTTGAATATAAATAATTTATCAATATGTAAACAAAGTAAATATTATACTTCAAATAAAATTTTAGTTAAAATAATACATCAACAAAATATCTTTTTTTTAAACTTTAGTATAGGAAAAAATAAAATTATTATTTAATAATAGTTCAAATATCTGAAGATATAAATAATTTTTTTTAAGTTTGAGAAAAATTAAGTGCAACTACCTAAATTACAAACAAAATTACATTAACAAAATATTTATTTAACGTTATTAGAAGAAAATATTGCAATCATCACTTTTTACCAATTTTTTGCAAATAATTTTATCAATTCTTGATGACCAAGCAATACGTCCAAGAATTAAACATCATCAAAATCGAAAGAATTTGGATAGTTGTTAGTTGAAGAAAAGGGAGAGGCGTGAAATTTATGCAAAAGAGAGAAATTTGTATAATATATCTTACATTTATTAGTTTGACACAAATAAATCAATGATTGGACTTAATATTATTGGAGTAATTAATTAGGAGTCATTTGGTGTGAGGTATTTAATTTGAAGGTATTAAAGAATCATGAAATTATTTATCCCATAACATGATGGAATAATTTTAACTTATCATGAGACAATTAATCCCAAGATAACTTACTCTCCCAATATGATTTAACATTTCTAATTTTTTTTATTTTTATCTTGATATATATTTTATATTTAAGAGGGATTGATGTTGTACTGGAAATATTGTACATTTAGTGGGTGCACGTGAAGACCGTGGCTGAAAAAACAAATCCATAATAATAATAACTACAAATTCCGAAAGAGTATATATTTATATACACTCACACAAAGTAATAATTGAAAATTTTTATTAATTAATTTAAAATATAAAAAAATAAATAATATAACTTTTAATCGAACAAAATTATCAGTGTCAAGCCTGCTCCGCTCCGCCATACAGACACATGTATATTATATATTGTATTGTATTTTGTCTGCTAGTAACTGTTTCATCCGTGACCATTTGGCAACACCGTTCATCCCCTTATTAAATAAATAAATAAATAAAAATACTATTCTCTACTGCATCTAATAAATATTATTCCGTCAAATTTTATGTGGCACTATTTAATTTATTATGATATTTAAGAAAAAAGAGATTTGTGCTCTAAAATCATTCATAAAATATTTATGTCATTGGAAATCATTTTATAAAGTTTGTAAAATCAAACTATTTTCAATTCTAGTAAAATAATACCCAAAATCCAATTTATCTTCCTATTTAATAAAAAAATTTAATGTTTGAATCGTAAAAATATTCTATTTTTTCTAATCTTAACATAAATTCAAATAAATATATCAAACTGAACTCGAAACAGTGGTGAAATGTGGTCCTCGATGCAGTCGTTTCGTCAAAACAAGAACCTCCACAATGTAATATTAAGATATTTTCTATTTCTGATATCAATAAGCTGAGTACCAACAATTTATTTTTCAACGCATATGATATTCGATTCGATTAATTCAAAACTTATATTAAATGTTTTCGATAACAAGAGTACTAAAAAAAGGTTATAGTCATCATTCAGTTTGAAATTAGCAGTCAATCGTCCAACCTTATATATCATTGGTGGTCAACAAAAAATAAATATAATATACCCTTGGGATGATCATTAAAATTGATTGCAAGTCCAAAAGGTTGAGTCTTTTCTTGCGAAAATCACGGATTAATGGAAACTCAATTCAAACTAGTGCAACTCTTTCTTAACCACAATTAAAAGTAGATTAGACAATGAAATCACACTAGCTTTTTTTAACAATCGAGTTAGGTCCAAAATTTGTTTAGCATGATATTATAGTCAGTTCCCAAATAAATTGTTTGTGTATTCAATATCAGGCAATGTCCAAGCGTTCAATGAGATAAGAATTCTTTTTATATGATCTCGAACAAACCTCAATACAAATTCAAATTAATTGAGTAAAATAATTTAGTGACTGCTCAGCCTTTCAGACAGACATGTGCAATCTGTGTATACTCACCGAATTGTTTTCACATCCCAAAGCGTTTTTTTTATCCTTCTATAAAGTAAAGTAATATAATTTACTCGTAAATAATTGGTTAAAGCTAAGTTTTGTCATGGACCTGTTTACTCTAATAGTATATATATTTTGAACCCCTTCTTATAATATTTCACATAAAAACTAAAAGAAAATTTCATCAACGGACGACACTGAGATTCTGTTCATAGGAATCATCAATTATTACGAATAAATAACAAACCCACCAAAAGAGAATCCAATGCCAAGAAATACTCTACTACAGTGCAGTCGAGTCGAGCCTCTATATAATAACATCGTTTTCAAAAAAAAATTGAATATTATTATTAAGAAGTTTGACGAGTACATTAAAATAAAATTTTGAAAAGGAAAATAAATTTTCAGCCAAATAAAATTCTTTGTAGTCACATGTGACCCACTACTATAATTTACAAAACAAAATATTTATTCTTTTTTGCCGGAGGTGTATTAAAATGTCATAATGACATTGGGTTTACAGGAAAAATGATTTATTAGTACGAACAGATCACTAATTAACGACAAAATATTGCAAGCCAGATGTGCTAAAAAAAAAAACCTATTAAGTGAAGACAATTGGAAATAGTCCAAAAAAGGGGATGCAAAATGACAAAATTACCCTCACCCGTAATAATTTAATGCAAGAAAATGATTAAGCAATGAAAACAAGAAAGTATTCATGAATTGACTGTACAAGTGAAATTGCAAAATGTCACTCTCAGATCCAAAAAAATTACCATCATAGTAGTAAATAATTGTTACAAATAGATAAAAATATTTCATCGCTCCTTTAATGTGACTTGTCTAGTTTCCATCGAAGAAACAGTAGCCTGGAGATATGTTTTGTTTCCAGAAATACTTGCACTAAATTTATCATTTTTAAAATTTCTTTCCAGAAATGTGTAGAGAAGTCACATGGTGATTCCTCACTAAAGAATAAAATGAAATAATTGAAACCAAAAAAAGGTATTTAGTACCATAAATACAACAACATGCTCCTGGTTGTGCATTCCTCTTCAAGAAATTTTTTCATTTAAAATTGGAGAAAGAAAGTAAAGCTGTTAATTCCTCATGTTTCACCGTGGGGGAAAAAAAAGACCATGTAAAAGGGCTTTTCCAGTCTTACTATACATTGTCAGTAACTTTGAGAAAAATGGTCTTTATATACAAAAATCAATATATTTGAATACTTTAATAGTAGTAATTCTTCTTTTTTTAATTTTTTTTTTCATACACACAACAACAAATATATAATCCTCCTATACAAATCTCTCTCTCTTCACTCCTAAAGGACCAAAAACTACCAAAATACAAATTCAAATTCTTCACAACTCTCTAGCAAAAGGTTCTCCAAAACAAACAAACAAGAAATAAAAGGTAATAATGACAGACAAAACCAAATGACAACTAACATATATGATATACCTCTCTGTCTGTCTTCCATGAATTCCACATTCATATGAACACTTTCACTCCATCACACTTTAATTCGAAATTTAAAACCTGCACAATCAATAAATTCTCATTGTGATAAGAAAGAAGACATTATAACAAATTCTGAAAAAATACATATTTTGGAAGGAAAAAAACAGACCAATATGATAGATTTTAGTTACTGAGAGTTGTTTGGATCATCTTCGTCGCTATCGGTAGGTTGAGGTTGATGTTGTTGATGCTGCTGCTGATGATGTTCCAATGAGTGAGTTTGTTGATGGTCCGAATTCATATTCAAACCGCCTCTTGAATATGCGTTGAGGGCGGCTAACATGCCCAAATTTGTTTCAGACATTCCCAGCCCAAGATGTTGAGACGGTTGTTGCTGCTGCATTAGCATTGAGCCTAGTTGCAATGGGTTTCCTCTCCCACTTTGAAATTCAAGATTTGGAGGGATATTAAACCTAGACATGAAATGTAATGGTGCTTGAATTGTGTTTGAGCTGCCAATAGGAAAAGGCCACATTTGAGATTCGAGTGTTGTAGTTCCTGATGTACTTGCCATGGGAGCAGATAACGTCTGTCCACTCCCACTAGCAGTAACAGGAAGCATCCAGAACGGGCTGCCAGTAGTTCCGCTGCTGGGTGGTGGTGCCACCGCCCATAAGCCAGTTGCTGGCATCATATTAGTATGTCGAAGCATATTAGAGGATGGTCCAGCTACACCTTCTTGGGGATTAGGCTTATTAGGCAATTGCGAAGAGTTTCCCTTGAATTGCTTATTCGAAGGTGAATTAGATCCTCCAGAAGCTTCTCCTTGTGGATTACTTGAACCTTCCTCTTTGAACAAATCCTCTCGGTATCTTTTCCGGAGATAATTATCCGCCCCCTCTTGTCCACCTCCTCCACCACCATCACCGCTGTTGCCACCACCACCTCCACCTCCTGGTATTGATTCCACAATTGGATTTTGCGGCAGGAGATGAGTATTGGGATGAAACCCTAGCATGTGCGAGAATCCTTCTTCAAAAGGATGAGGGGTATGTTGAGCAGCGGCTAGAGCTAAAGCACTGTGAAAAGAATGCGGAGCTGACTTGGAAGGAGGAGCTGAGAGAGTGGAGCCGCTGCTGCGGAGGGATATGTTCAGAGTTGAGAAGTTAGCCGGGATTGTGCCGGTGCCAGTGGCAGCGATGATGGCTGGCTCGGCTTGCTGTAAGAGCCATTCAATAGTTTCTCCGTCGGACTTATGGCCTAATTCTCTGGTCAATTGAAAAACCCTAGCTGCACAGGCGGCTGGCATTCGGATGCGCCGCCCTCGGCCGTCAACTTTTGTGTGCCGATCCTTCGTTTGTCGCTTCGGTGGCGGCTGTGGTTGCACATGTTGTGTTTGTTGTATTGCCAGCTGCTGTTGTTGCTGAGATTTCTTATTTGGGTCAATTAAGGATTCGGATCTAGTGGCGATGGCAAGAGAAGCGTCGACTAGATGAGGTGGCTGCTGCTGCTGCTGCTGCGGTGGAGTAGGAGATGAAGTAGAAGGAGAAGCACTCGTTGCAGTAGGACTAGCAGAATTAGTAAGGCCAGGTGGTGCAGAAGGCTGAATAGAAATAGAACTCATAAATGATCTTCCATGTTGTTGAAGCTGTTGCTGGTGTTGGTGGTGCTGGGAAAGTAGCTGGTACTGGTGTTGGTGGTGATGCTGATGCTGGTGGTGTAGAGGTGGAGAAGGGGTGGTGTTATTGGTGGTAGTTTGTTGTTTACTAGTGCTATTAGTATTGTTGTTTTGTAAATCAGTGAGTTCCATAATTTTGGGTTTTAGGGGTGTGAAAGAGAGAGAGAGAGTGGTGGCCTGGACCTGGTTGGAATGTGGGGTGGGTGGGGTAATCAAGAATTTTGTTGGTGGGTTCAAGAAAACTGATCTTTCTTTATCTGCTTTTTTTTTTTCCTTCTAACTTCTCAACCCCATCTCCATCTCTTCCCCCCTAGTCTCTTCTTCCAAACTCAAAAAGAAAGAGAGAAAGGTGGGGAAGAGAGAGAAACACAAGGAAAAAAATTCTTTTATAATACTAAAATCTTTGCAGAAGAAGAGAGAAGTGTTTTGACAAGCAGGGTGGGGCTAACTTGAATTAAGAGTTTTTGTGGGGTTCTTCTCTGATTGACTCTTGTTTTCTTCCCAGAGAGAAACAGAGAGAGAGAGAGAGAAGCAGATGAGGACCTGAATGGGAGAAAAAAGATTTCTGGAGTTTGATAAAGGTGTTAGGAGGGGGTGTTTGGAAGTATTGTTCTTAAAATGATATTTTTTTTAAAAATAAAAATAAAAATAAAAAATTTGGGTAGGCAATAAAAATAATTTAATTTATTTTTATACTTATTATTATTGCATTTTAATTTGTTATACTAGCTAGTTGTTTATCGCGCTTTATCTTATAAAGATATGATCGATTTTTATTAAGACAACTCAAAAATTAAATTAAGTAAATTCTAATATAATAGACATGATGTGAAGGTATGATAGTAATTTAATTAATTTATTTTTAACTATTGCATGCATTTGAAGGTAATGGGGATATAAATATGGTGTTTATGCAATTTATTAGACACAACAATTTAATTAGCTATCTGTCAAACTTAATCTTTACGATACAAAAAAATTTTGTTAGAAAATTGAGACAAAGATTGTCGTCATTATCCTCCACGTAGCTTAGGTGCCCACCAGAAATTATTTTACGATAGGCATGAAAATGCTAAATAAAATAGACAGGGTTAATACTCTAGTATTTTTACATACACACAAATTAATCACATACTACATATCTAGCAATTAATAGAGGGTTGAGAAATAATCGTACCAAATGGTTAAGTGAATACTGTAATTATGATTAATGATTATGAAATGTGTTTTTTAAGAGCGTACACAAACTTTAATAAGTGTATGAAACTGAGTGTAAAGTATATATGGCATGTTCCATAATTAGCCACATAATTTAAGTATAACATAATCATAGCAATTTGTAACAGGTGTTACATGGCCAATTGATAACACCCTGTTTAATTATGGTTGTATTAGTATAGCATTATCTTCTTCATTTGCATTAAGGCACAGAGATTAATTGTATTGGTTTTAACTAGTAAAAATGTTCCAAGATTAAAACATCATTAATAAATATTGTCCAGACTAGCAGATAGACATCAAGGGTGCATCACATAAAGCATCAAATGCACTAGGACAACTCATACCAACCTAACCCCACATTTCTTCTTTCTTCATTTTTTTTTAATTTGTATTTTTATTTATTTTAAATTTTTTAGGTTATTTTTTTCCACAAGTACTTGTGGTGAATAACTTCATACTTGATACAATTATGATATTAAACATATTTCAACTATAATATATACGTAAAAAGACCAAAAACTCACATTTCTAGTAATTTAAAAGTATTAAATGGTGTGTTTTTATCAAATATCATAATGAATAAAATCAAAATTTACCAATAAATAAGTATAAAAATGCTATTATCCCAACTATTAGTACTCCTAAAGTTTTTGTATATGATGGAAAACAAATTTAACATTTATACAATATTTTAAAGAGTTATTTAATTTTAAATTATGCCAAAAGCTTTGTTTAGTGGCAATTGATCTTAATAATATCATGTATCTTTTTTTTATCTGTATTTTTTTTATATTATATTATATATACTTTATTGATTTGATTGGTATTTTACTCCTAATTATATACCTACTAAAAGTCTTTAATTCATGGCTCTAGTCATAGCATCTTGACTGTAAAATATTTTGAAAAAAAGCCAACAAATATTAAAAAAGTTTGTAATGAAGAATAATCAGGCAGACAAGTCCCATCTGGACCCAGTCATATATCTACCATTAAATTAAATAAAAGATAATATAAACTAAGCATAAATACCACACAACCCACATCCTCATCTTCAATCACCTTAATCCAATTATAGTATTTTTAGGGTTGGGTACAAGGTATACAGCAATTATAGTAACACCATTAAATAATTATTAAAATTATTTAATTAATTTTTTTATATTAAATTCAAAGTAAATTAGTATATACAAGATATAGTATAACTGCTTAAACCTGATATAAGTAATTAAAATATATTGATGATACAAATTATCTATAATGTTTTTTCTTAAATATTTTTTTAAGAAAGAGGAAGACAATTAGTTTGCTTCATTCTTCCTTTCTGGCAAAAGATACTTCAGGTTTTTAGATTTGGAGCATCTGCTTTTTTAGATGTCTCTCTCTTTTGTTCCCATTTTGTCCCCTTTTTTTTTTTTTTGATTTTCCATCTGATATTCGATATTCACATTTGAACTCGATTAAATTAGAGTTCGTACATTACAAAGTTCACTTTTGAAAAGTATATATTATCGCTAAGGACTCAAACATGAAATCTCAAATTATGGTGAAAAAAATCCCAATCATCCTATCACATTTCGTATCGATTATTTTTGTGGCAATTTTAAAGTTGAACTAGCCACTCATTTTGGTACACCATACTTCTCATGGTATCTTATCTTATCATTATACAAATGAATAAAAATAAAATTTAAAAAGTGCTAAATTGACTTGGTATTAGTTGTAAAGCTTCTGTACATTAACCTCTATAAATCAACTTTACAGGATCCCCAGGCGATATATTGATTTTAGTTTTTACACGCAAAACTTGTTTTTTTAGAAAGATAAAAAAAAATTATTTTCTGAATAATCTTTTTCAGTATACCGTCGTTTGTGTATAAAAAGTAAAAACATTTAATTGTTCAATACGTAAAACAACTTTTTTTCTTTGGGAGTTTTCTCAACCATTGTCTGATGTCCGCAATAAGATTTAACTAATTCAAATTTGCTTGTAACACGAGCTCAAAAAAGTGGGGAAAAAAATCAATTACATTAAATTGGGAGGAAATATAAATGTACAATTTTTGTCTGGTTTAGTGAAAACTGTTCACTGTTGTGCTCACTGTGGATTTACTGTTACATACACCAATTTTTGTCTGGTTTCCCATATGCAAATTAAAGGAGTTAATTGATTGTGACATTCCATTTTCTCTTCAATCCTTTTCCAATTAACAAAATTTAATAAATTGACATCATCAATGAGACTATTTTTTTCCCAAAAAAAGAATTTCATTTTTAAAAAAGATATAATTGATCATCACACTATTGTCAGAAATATTCAAAGCTATAACTAGGGGCTAAAAGAAGAAACAAACTTATTATTGGTCATAGTACACTCCTGAAAATTTTGTCCAAAAATTACTCTGCACTTAAATGTTAATCTTCATTTCTTTCTGTTCCCTTTAATTTCCTCACAAGATTAAAAAAGAAAATTTTGTTGTCCAAAACCCAAAGAAGGCTGAATTTTGTGGGGTTAGTTACCCTAAAGTAACTGAAAGCTGCTACTTTGCTTCTCACTTTCTCTGGAAATATTATTTTTATTTCTATTTCAAATCTGTGATGAGGTCAAAAGTAAATAATAAGTCCTTTAGAAAAAAGTGTACTTGTATGATGAAGAAGTGAAATTCTTTATTTATATTATTTTTTCCCTTTATTTTAGTGCATTAGTACTTTTATTTTTTTACAGTGGTTTGGTAATATATATATGAGTATATGAGAAGGAGTGAAATGTATCATGTGTCACTTTCAACATCAATTAGAGGTTTTTGTCCTAATAATGGTCCAATAGCAAATCATCAGAGTACATTCACTGTGCTTTGAAAACAAAGTGTTTGGTGAGATTCATCAAGGTTGTTGTTCCATTATTACTATCAAGGAAACCAACAAAACATTAGAAACTAATTTTGTACTTCTATTCACCTTTTCTTTTACTCGGAGAATTCACTAGTCTGATTAAATTGGATCAAAGATTTTACATTTTCAAAGTAACTGATAAAGTTATTGTCATGCGACCAAGAGATCACAAGTTCAAGCAATTGGAAACAACCTCTTAAGTTTGAGACTTCTAGTTAAAACTGAAAGTGTTTCGGACGTCTCACCACACTAGTAATAAGTTATTTCTGATGGCGATCTTTGAAATAGTCTTGTGGAGGCTTCTATTGTCATTTTCTTCTCTTCATATTCTACGTCGAGTTATGTTGGTTTTGAAATTGGTATGTATGTGAAATAGAAGAATTCAAAATGGAGGGAAATGACAAATTTTAGTTTTTAAATTTGCAAAGGGTCCCTCATCACTTAAAAGATTAGTCTGTTTGTATATAGAAATACTTCTTCTATCTTTTCAGGAGTCAAGAAGAGAGGCTTTTCTTGCGTTATTGTTGACTCATTGTGGGTTCGAAGTATCGCTATAATAATGTATATTTTTGGGCAAATTATAGAAAACTCATACTTTACATGCATAATCTCAATATATACCAACCTTTTCTGAAATTACTAAAAATCCCTTATTTTTTAAGAAACGTCGATACATAAACATCAGCATTGATACAATGCGAAT
>JBCEWC010008009.1:0-20587 GCA_038996855.1 Solanum aculeatissimum | reverse complement strand
ATAGAGGAAAACCCTTCAACAAACCTTCTATAATAACCGGCTAAACCAAGGAAGCTTCGAATATCCGAAGGAGTCAAGAGTCTAGGCTAATCCTTCACCGCTTCGGTTTTCTTAGGATCAACCTTAATGCCATCACCGGACACCACATGACCATGGAAAACAACTTCTCCCAACAAAAATTCATATTTGCTAAACTTGGCATACAATTGCTTTTCTCTCAAAGTTTGAAGCACCAATCTCAAGTGACCCATATGCTCTTGCTCACTTCGGGAATAAATCAAAATATCATCAATGAAGACCACCACAAAACTATCAAGGAATGGTTTAAACACCCAATTCAGAACATCCATAAACACCGCTGGAGCATTAGTCATTCCAAAAGACATCACCACAAACTCAAAGTGACCATAACGAGTCTGAAAGGCCATCTTGAGAATGTCACTCTTTCTCACCTTCAATTGGTGATAACCCGAACGAAGATCTATTTTGGAAAAGTGAGTATCTACTTGAAGTTAGTCAAACAAATCATCAATTCTAGGTAACGGGTACCTATTCTTAATGGTTACCTTGTTCAATTGTCGATAATCAATACACATTCGGAGTGAACCATCCTTCTTCCATACAAACAACATGGGAGCACTCCATGGTGAGATACTCGGTCTAATATACCCCTTTTCTAGAAATTCTTTCAATTCTTTCAACTCCATTGGGGCCATACGATAAGGAGGGATAGAGATAGGTTGAGTATCCGGAAGGACATCTATGCCAAAATCTATCTCTCTATCGGGAGGGATACCGGGAAAGTCTTGGGGAAACTTATTAACCACCACAATTGATTCAAGCTTAGGTGACTCACCTCTACATCTCTAACCCGCACAATATGATAAATACACCCCTTACAAATTATCTTCCAGGCTTTGAGGTAGGAAATAAACCGACCCTTAACCACGAAATCACTACCCTTCCACTCCAACACGGGTTCATTAGGATTTTGAAACTTAACTTTTCTAGTTCTATAATCAACCGAGGGATACGATACATGCAACCAATCCATACCAAGGATAACATCAAAATCATACATCTCAAGTTCTACAAGGTCACCAGGGAACACTTTATCCAACATGGAAATAGGACAACCACGATACACATTCCGGGAATTAATAAACTCACCCACGAAAGTATACACCGAATAAGGTTCCCTTAGAGTTTTGGGACTCAAACCAAATTTAATAGCCAACAGAAGAGTCACAAAAGATAAATTTACACCCGGGTCAAGTAAAGCATAAGCATCAAAATTAATGATTTTTAACATACCAGTCACGACGTCCGGTGCTTCCTCTACCTCTGGTCGGGCATTAAGATCATAAAATCGGTTATTCCTAGGAGCACCACCAATCGGATCCTTTGGCGGCCCTTGACCACCGGGAGCCACTTTATCTTTCTTGACACCCTTTGGCCATTCAGAAATCTTGTGATCCAAACCAACACATCCAAAGAAAGCATCCGAAGTCCTTCTACAATCACCCAAATAATGCTTCCCACATTGACCACAAAGAGAAATTTGGGGACCACCCCCAACTGTGCCTTAGGAGGAGGCACTCTCGGATTAGCAACCCTCATATTAGAACCTTGGCCTTGATGGAATCGACCAAAATGACCACCACCCTTAGAGTTGGAGAACCCACCATCAAACCGAGACCTCTTAGCTTTATCAACCCTTCTCTCCTTAAGTTTTTCACCTTCAATTTGCTCGGTATATGTCATAAGCCTAGAGATATCCATGTTATGGATGAGCATAGCGGTTCGGCACTCTTTCACTACCTAGTCCAAAACTCCTGAAATAAACTTGTGCATTCTCGCATGGGGATCTGATACAAGCATTGGAGCATACTTGGAGAGCTTAGTAAATTTGAGAGCATATTCCCTCACGGTCACACCACCTTGCCGAAGATTGATGAACTCGATCATTTTGGCTTCCCTAAGCTCAAGAGAAAAAAAATGATCAAGGAAATCCATTTTGAACTCTTCCCACCAAACTTTGACATCCCCAACTTGTTCAACCAACCATTGGCCATACCATACTTGGGCCACATCTTTCAATTGATATGCGGCCAACTCAACTTTTTTTTTCGAGCTCACTCCCATGATAGTCAAAACCTTAGTGAGTTCATCAATGAACTCTTGATCATCTTCATCCACTTTCAAGCCAAAGAACTTCAGAGGGTTCATCCGGGTGAAATCCCTCACCCTAGAAGCTGGAATACCAACATTCATGGGGTTGATTGGCCGGGCGTGGTTAGCCACAGCTTGGGCCAACATGGACACCACATTTCTAAACTCAGCATGAGACACTTGTTCCTCTACCGATGTTCGAGGGGCTTGTTCCTCAAATTCGGGAGCTTGACAGGGGAAGGGAGCTCTTCTGGGAGGCATGTTTTGAAAGACCGACAATAACACCAAGAGTTTAAGGAAATCTCATAAATAGTACAAGGCACGACACAAGGGATAATGAAGTGACAAGTTCCTAAAACATCGTCATAGCCTCTCACTTATATGTATGGCGCACGTCACACCCATGAACAAGACTTTACTTGACGCGGTATGTTGGACTCCGAGGATCATTTACAAACATAGGGCTCTGACACTATCTTTATCACGACCCGGATAGGGGGCCTAGGTGGACATGGCGAAGGAGAACCCAAAAGTCCTCGATCAAGCCATCATAGCATCATCACTCACATCATCGATTCGGAAGCACGGAAAGTAAACACATAACACATAATTCTAGGAGAAATGGGTCTTTGAACTCAAGCTATGGGATGTTGCTAGGAATGGGATGAGCATGAATCACATAGCACATAGTACATAGCAAGTATTTCTAAGGGAAGGGTAAGTAGGACTCAAGCTATTGGGGCATACTGAGTTAGGGGACTTTCTACATAAGCACATTCCCAACATTCACAAGCCCATAAACATAAGCATAAGCATAATCATAAGCATAGTCGGATCAAAATTTCCATAACATAGCCCAATAGTCATAACATCCCAAAAAAGCATAATACAACGTGCAAGGGTTTAGTGTGTCCAACATTTACCTCTACATAGGAAAGAGCGGGGCCTCGACATAGTTTGGAGCTCACCCTCAATACATAAAATAAGAAAGTAAACAATTACAAGATAGATAGAAGGTAGTTATTACCCAGGGCTCACCACAAGCTGGTAACTCCAAGGATGTCACACGTCATCCGCCGAAAGATAGTAGTCATCGTCGGTCCCTACATGGTTATATCATGTAGATAGAGAGTATGGGTTAGCACAAAATATGTACTAAGTATGTGGTCATGCAAATACTTGTGCACATGAATCTATAACAACCTACATGACAAGGGCACATACATAGAAGATAATATAAGAAAGAATATTATATCAATATTCCATGATGATCATGATGCATGAATGTCATAATGCTTATAGTATAGGGGAGATGGAACCATAACCAACATCAAAACTCATGTGAGTTACAACATAAACTCGCCCAATGAGGCCTATCATTGGATCGGAGAAGATTACTTGCCAAAGGTAATCTACACCACACCTTACGTGCCTTCTTTTTTGGTGTTATGGCCACCTTCCTTGTGGGTCTCCCATTTTGTAAGGATTTACATAACATAGCATATCATGTCATATCAAATCATTCCTTACGGGCTTCCCATTTTGGTGTCAACCTATGTTGGCACATATTTTCTGGAAAGGAGTGGGACCCTTCGGGATAGCCCACTTACTACTCCAATCCTTCACGGTACTACGTTATCATCCCACAAGAATACGTATACATATACATGCTTTTAAAATGGAAACTTGACACTTTAACATCAAATCATGCATACTTGGACTTAAAGGCCAAAATCACTTCAGTACTCATATTCATACTTAATAAGAGCCAAACATATTTCATAATCATGCTTCATGGCTAAAAAGCCAAACAAACTTTCATGTCAAACTTTATGCATAAGAGTAGCTCCATACTTGTCATACTTTTCATATGATAATGGTGTAAACACCCATGTTGCTCAAAGAGTCATATCATAGACTTAGTGTGATCACAACTTAGTCATAACCCATACTTGATCAAAATTATAATCATAAACATGTTTGGGACTTAGCCCACATCAAAACTTTCATGATAAATCCATGATTATGCATGCAAATACCATGAGTAACAATGAGGATAGCATGAGTACTAGAATTCATACTTTAAATTAAAATCAAGAGTAGAACATAAGAAATTCAAGTTAAATCAATACTTAAATCATCATTAAAACACTACCCATGCACAATTCAAGAGTAAAGGGGACATGCATAACTTGACCTTTATCAAATCCATGAAACTTCATAAAATTTAAACTTCAATCAACTTTAAATCACCTAATTTCTACAACCCATAATCCAATTCAATTAAATACTTCAAAATTTAAAGAACCCAACATTAGAGAAAACTAAAAATCATAATTTAAAGAGGAGGGTTCTTGAGTTTTTATGGATGAAAGGAAATCCATGAATCAAACTCACATACCTTGAGTTTAATCAAGAGAATTGGATGGAATTGCAAGAGAGATGAATTTCCCCAAATTTCTTCAAGCTTTCATCAACGGAGATCAAGAGATTTGAGAGAAGTTTGGAGAGACTTTAGGAGTGTTAGAATGGATGAAAAGGGTTTAGGGTTAGGTTTAGGGGGTTTAGGAGACCTTAGAAAGCCTAAAGGGGAAAGAGAATCTAATTAAATTACGAATTAACCATTAATGAAATGGACTAATTCACTTAAAAAGGGTCTTACAAAAGGGCTACAGTGCCCGTTTACATGACCACGGGTCGTGTACCTGCTCGTGAGGCTACACTTGGCCTCGACTTCGACTAGAACTCTCGGGGGATCTTCTGGATCACTTCATGAGGGGCCTCACGCAACATGTAGCTGCACACGGATTGTGTACTGTTCCGTGGAGCATCATTTGGTCTGGAGTCCAGCCCCCAACCGTTGCCAATATTCTGGCCCACTTCACGGGACCCCTCACGGGCCTTGAAGGGTCACACAGACCGTGAGGTGGTCCGTGGGACCACACTTGGTCCATGGCTTGGCCCCCAACCCCTAGGAGCCCAATGGACCAACACACATGGACCGTGGACCCCCAAACGGTCCATGGTCCAGCCCTTAGACCAATTTCAGAACCTTGTTTCCAGCGTCCTTCTAATTATAGGCAGTCTCACTGTTTTGGCTATAACTTTCCCATACAAACTCCAAATTGAGTGAAACCAGTTGAGTTGCAAAATAGCTTAAAGAGCTTTAATTTGATATATAGAAGCCTGCACAGTTAAATCTGTACCAAAAGGTATGATCTCTCAAAGTTCACTGCTCAACTGGCCTTACAATCTCACCAAAAGATCCATTTTGAATCCAGCTACTTAAATACAACCCATGGCTACAAAAATTCAACCACGACCAGTTTAACACTAACCTTGACCAACCATTACGAAGTTAAATTTTTTTTGGATCATTACAGCTGAGCCAAGCATTATCCCTATATCTTCAACATTATAGTGCTATTGCAAAAAGGTCCTCAGTGCAGAAGAAGGAGGACCCCAATACGTTAACCATACCTTGCACCATTAAAGATGTTGACTTTGCAAAGGTATTATGCGATTGAGGCACCAATATCAATCTAATGCTTCTCTTAGTGTTCAAGAAATTAGGCTTGGAAACCCTTACTCTAACAACTATGTGATTGTTGACTGTTGACAAGACAGTAAAAAAGCATGTGGGGATACTATACGACATGCTAGTCAAAGAGAAAAAATTCATATTCCTTGTAAACTTTGTGATTCTGGATTGTGAAGTCAACTTCAATATCCCAATCATCTTGGGAAGACCCTTCCTGGTCATTGGGGGAGCCCTAGTGGATATGGAATCAGGTCAACTCAAGTTTAGGTTGAATGATGAAGAAGTTATTTTCCATATTTGTCAGTCGATGAAGAGACTAGAGGAGCTTAAGATGGAAGTGTAGGAACTTTGTGATGTCTGAGTAACCAAGTTGTCCAAGTCGTATCGCAACACTAAATTAGGGGCTACTTGGGAGGCAACCTAAGATATTTACTGAAATTCTTATATTTTTGTTCTTGTTTTTGCTTTTTAGACTTGTAGAGAGTTAGATTTTCTTGTCTAAGGTTGTAATTTTTGGACTCACAGACTGAAAATTATAGGGTAACAGTTTGCTAAATTGAGAACATACAGGAACAGGGTAAGGTAGCAAATCGGATCAAAAAGAGCAAAAAATTTGGTTCTGTCACTGGTTCCATGGGTCATGGTCTATACCACGACCCGTATATTGAATCGTAGAGCCATTCCAGTAAGCAGAAATTCGTGCACTCAGGTTCACCAGCCAACTTTATGGCCCATAGGTAAAACTATAGGTCGTGAATGGAGTTCATGGACCCAGGTAAGGTTCCTAAATTTTACCAAGTGTTGGGTGGCATATACAAGGCTAACTATGAACTTTAGGTAAACCTACGAACCGTAAGATGTCTCATAGCAGCCAAAAGCCTAAAACTAGGGTTTAAAAACCATGGTACCATGTCTTATGGTCCGTAGACCATCTTACACCTCGTAGTCGGGGTTTCGTGGGGTTTGAACCCTACTTAAACCCGAACTGGCTGATTGAATAAAGAGGGGTAAGATATTCACCCCTCAGTTTTTTCCATATATTTCAAAATACCCTAAAACCTTTCATCTTCCCCCAAAAGTTCAACCATTTTCACACCACCGTCATTATTTTTGACCATAATTCCAGCTAAAATCTGGCAACTCTCCAGCATACCTAGGGCTTCACTTTCTCAATGTTCTCTTGTAATTTCGTGGCTTTTTGATCAAAATTCTAGTATGTGTTATCTTTGCTTTTTCATATTTCTGCAGAAATTGTGTCAATACGTTAAGACATTATTGAGAATGATATTCCAATGTTAATGTTCTAATATTGGGTGTCGCCTATACATGAAGAGTATTACATGCTTGGAATTACGTGCTTAATTGCATTAAACTTGAACCATGCTTAGGCCGGAACAATGAATTTATTGACCATAAAGTTTTGGTATGTTGTTGTTTGAAACCATGAAGTCATTTGTCATTATAATTATATTGAACTATTCTATTGTTGTTGACATGTGATTATGTGTGTTGAATGATAGCAGGTTAGATAAGTTGTCCGATGGTGGTTGAAGTATTATGTAGATGTTGAATTAATGGTTGGCAGGGTAGACTAATGATTCGTACATGTGGAGTGTTGGGTAAATCGGTGAAAATATAGTATGGGATAAATTGATTCATGATGTTGCTTTGATGCTATTTAATTTAATATAACTTGTTGTTGGATGTGATCTCTTATTTGATATTGATTAATGGAATCATTGGATCGCCTTGGAAAACCCATTTTGCTATATTTCAACAACATGAGGGTCTTCTACGACCCATGGATTAGTCCACGAGCTGTAGTTGCCCCTCGTAGGATACGATAAGAAACTTGGGGTTTTCAGGAATGTCATTAGACAAAACCATTATGGGTTAGACTACGACTCGTAAACTAGTTTTGTAGGTTCCATGTTTGCACTATTAGAATCCTGGAATGGTACCTACGACTCAACCTAAACCTACAACTCATAATTTCTTCTATGAGCCATAACTGGTCTCGCAGGTGCACTTTCAGTAACATGAAAACTTTGTTCTGTTACCTACAAAGGCCTTCTACGGCCCGTAGTTTATCCTACGGCCAGTAGGCGAGCCTTTGTAGGCCCTTTTGTGACTTAATTTTGTAACTTTCTGTTTTTCTTTCTTGGGTTTATTGGACTTATAGGTTTGCATAACTATATGATTTCAAGTAATATGGCTCCCATACCAAAGCATGATAAGATAGAAGCCCTGCAAACCTGGCTCCATAATGAGTCTAGAGACTTTAAGGTCAGTGGACCAG
The DNA here is from genome assembly GCA_038996855.1 of Solanum aculeatissimum. Lineage (NCBI taxonomy): Eukaryota > Viridiplantae > Streptophyta > Magnoliopsida > Solanales > Solanaceae > Solanum > Solanum aculeatissimum. Next base: position 12,575 of record JBCEWC010008009.1, on the reverse strand, counting down.
TAAAGGAGCTTGACGTCCATCTAGATATAGGCATCGAGCAATGATAGACTCGGGAGGTAGCTAGATATATAGTATCAGCCCAGACACTGGCCATAGTTTCTCGGCCTTCCTAGTCTGACGAGGGAGGTAATAGAAAGAGCAATTCCATACAGATGACTTCCTTTGGTGAGGGGTCCAAATCTAGATCAGGTGAGTGAGATGGCTCCAACTCAGGAGAGAAGTTAGGTTTTGAGGCTACGGAGTCCGCCCTAGCACCACTTTTACCTCCATATGCTTTAATGAGTAGATGGTGTGTACAGGATATGCAGCACATATATAAAGATGATCTCCATCACTATGAGTTGGATAAACAGGCTTACTCTATATCACTACTAGACTAGACAATGCTCCTACACTTTGGGATGCTATAGCCCGGTACCAGTTAGAGTAGTTAGCAGCCCTATCGAGGAAGTATTCCCCAATATGGTTCATGAGTTCTACACCTCTTACACTACTACCATTATGGAGACGACCCCAAAAGGGAAGAGATTCCTTACAAAACCCTGGATCACACAGACGATGGTGAGAGGATACCAGTTGATATATCTGAGACCACCATTTATTGATTCTTATTCAGTTCCGAGTACCAGGCCCCCATTTCTATAGTTGAGTATGACTACTAGTTGAGGCAGACTAGGGATTGGGGTTTGACGAGAGATGCGGCCTACAAGGCTATTTTGATGAGACAGATTTCTGACCATCCTATTGAGCAGGGCCAGGACCCTGACTGGATTTCTACATCGATGGTGATAGTGAAGGCATCACTCAGCTTCACCAACAAGTTTTGGTAGGCTGTAGATCGTTCGCAGATCTGGCTGACCGATGCTAATAATACCTTGATTTTGGATCATGCAGTGTCCGTTACCAACATCATTATTGGCTATGATATTGACTGAGCCCTCCTGATAGCAAGGGAGATATATGATCAGGCCCTGAAGAGGTACACCTCCATTCCCTTCCCATTTCTGATCTACCGCCATGTATAGGCATAAAGGTGGAGATTCTACACCAGGTGGACACTATAATCGAGATTTAGAGGACCCTGGATGCTAGCCTGATAAAGGATTATAAGAACCAGCTGGACCTCCAGCGAGCACCATATCCACAAGTTTGTCTCCAAAGATGTTTTTTGCGATAGCACCGATTGAGCCTCTTTCATCTTTGACTACCGCTGCTCTAGAGACTGAGGGACCCATACAGATAGAGGCTGATACAAATATAGGGCCCACTCCACCTTTCATTAATCTTGTACCAAAGGTCGTACCCATACATCTTTTCTTCGCTAGCGTGGTGTACGTGTCTGCGGTATCTATCTAGACTCTTGCGTAGCGATTAGTTCACACTGAGTCCCAATTGACTCAGTTGCTATAACAAATTAGGCTTTGGGTTCGCTAGGCTATTTTAGAGGTTGAGGAGTGCATGCAGACGCACTTTGTTACCATCATTAAAGAGAGACTTGCATTGGTACATTGTCGTATTGATGCTTTTGAGAGGCAAGTAGAGCATATTCGTAGTTTAGCCTAGCCTTCTAATTGGACTACTATACAGGAGGAGATCCAGCAGCTCTGCACAGAGATGAGATCAACAATAGTAGTACTGCTCGTACTTTCTATGCCCGACACTGCTACTGAGATGTTTGTTAATTTGTTTGCTACTGAGGAGCCACCACTCCACGCCCTCAGGAAGAGGCCTCTTCTAGAGGATGATGATTATAATACTCTGAGATAAGAGCCAGATAGAGTAGAGAGGGAGCTAGTAGCAACTTTCATACGAACTTTGATTGTAGAGGAGATGGTGAGGCAGGCACGAGTACATAATATGGTGAAGGGTGTTGGACCCTTGTGACAGGCTCCTGAGATTGAGGAGATTATCTGGCAGCTTAAGGGTGGGTATGGGCAGATACACACCAGCGCTTAGGCACCCAGGTATGTTTTTATTTTACCCATGTGCTTTACTTTAGCATATTTTTGCTGCATTGAGGACAATGCAAAACTTTTTAAATGGGGTGTGGGTAATTATAGGACTCGGTGAAGTTTGAGTAACCATGGCCTATAACTATTTCAATTTTTTAGTCTGCGGAGTTTTCTTGCTTGTGTTCTTTCCCTAAGGATATTTACTTTCTGCTGAACCGACATGTTTAGGATGTATAAGTAGTATTAGTAGCATATTGTATTGATATATGTGGCATACGTTAGTTGTATGAAAATGATACCCCATAGTTTTTTAGTGATGTGTTGATAAGTAGTTTGATGACAACCATGTACAATCAGTGTTCAATAGTATTTGTTCTGACAAATTACGCTTAAATGTAAAAACAAAATATGTGATCTGAGAGTCTATATTGACAGTATATTCAATGTCATATATGTGAGCTTTATTGCATGATTCTTATATTGTGTTTCAATCTATAACTTGCCTTGTTACTGTGACTAAGACTGTAGGTTAGTTGGTTAGGAAAGGATCTTAGACCATTGTTCATATTAGTTCACTTAGCCTAAACTGACCAACTAAAATGCATTGTGTATCCCTTGGTCCTAATGTTTGAGCCTTACATGTACCCTTTCTTTGTAAATACCTGAGTAACCAAACCTATGTCTGTGAAATCTTGAAATTAGCTTGGGTCCTTCCTTGAATATTGTATACCTCGACTTAAGCTAAAAGTGTAAGTTGAGGGTGGCTACCCAAAAAAGTGGCCCTGGTTTAAAGATTGGATATCGTGTACCTCAACTCAGGTCAAAAGCCTAAGTTGAGGGTGGTTATTGCAAAAGAATCACACCAAAACGGGAAAAGAAGCATAAGAATGCAATGAAAAGGGGTAAAATATGAATTGGGTGTGAGAAAAAAATCAATAGATGCCTATATTATGAGCTAACAAGAAAAAGAAATATGAAAAATTCAAGGCAAAGAGCTTAAAATAAGAATAAGGCACCCAGAATTGCTTGAAATAGGAAAAGGGAAGAATAAGGCAAAAGCCAGTGTTGGTAGGGAAAAAGTGTGAAATAGCGTAGTGTCAAGGAGGGCCATTAGTCACTATGTTCTCAAAATTTCATACCCAAGCTCCCTGAGTCTACGTTACAAGCCTAGAAAGTCCTATAGTCATCCTAGTCCAAGTAGTCTAAGGTCATAGTCATGAGTATAGAGGCAAGCCTATGGTATTGTGCACAATGTTTGACTATCTTTGTGAGTGTGAGAGTCTTTTTCAATCTCAAGTATTGAATCTTCTTTTATTATTTTGAGTGAGAAATGGGACCTCTTTCTGTGAGGGCACTTGACTTGCATTGTCGATTTTAGACTATCTCAGTGATTGTTAATTCGAGCATTGCCTTGACTATCATAGTGCCACTATTATACTGATACGTATGAGTTTGTCCGATAACTGCCTGATATATGCTACATAAGAATTATGATGTCACCATTCAGTATCATCCAAGTAAGGCTAATGTGGTGATAAATACATTAAGCATTGGTAGCCTAGCTTATTTGTGTTCAAGAAACCCTTGGCTAGGGAAATTCAGACATTGGAAACTAAGTTTATGAATCCAGGTGTCTTAAATAAAGGTGTGGTGCTACCCAATATTGAGGCTAGACCTACTTTTTATCGAAGAGATCAAGGCCAAATAGTTCAAGGATAAGAGTTTGAATGAACTTAGAAAGACGAAAGTGTTTGGAAAGTCACAGGATGCGACACTTAATACAAGTGGTGTGCTCAGCTTTAGGGGAAGAATTTATATTCTTTGAGTGAACGGAATAATTCAGAGGGTATTGATAGAGGCTTATAGTTTGTAGTATGTTATTCATCAGGTGTGACCAAGATGTATTGAGATCACAATTGGCTTTATTGGTAGCCTGGCATAAATAAAGATATAGTGAACTTGTGGCCAAGTGTCAAAATTATCAATAAGTAAAGTATGAGAACCAAAGTCTAGAGGGTTTACATCAGAGAATGCCTATTCTTGAATGGAAGTGGGATGGGATAGCTATGTATTTCATGATGGGTCTTCATAAGCCTTGGGAAAGTATGACTCCATTTGGGTTATGGTTGATAAGCTAACAAAATCATCCTACTTCTTTCTGATCAGAGTGGATTATAATTCTCAATAATTGACTAAGGTTTATGTGAAAGAGATACTAAGGTTACATGAGGTACCCCTTTCCATCATCTCAAACCACAGTATAGAGTTTGCATTGAAGTGTTGGGGAAAATTGCATGAGGAGTTGGCTACTCAAATCACTTTTAGCACAATTTTCACCCACATACCAATGAGCAGATGGAGAGGACGATTCAAATGTTGGAAGATATTTTGAGGGCACGTGTAATTGATTTTTGAGGTCATTAGATAAGTTCTTGACATTGGGTGAGTTCTCCTTAATAATAGTTATCACTAAAGTCTATACATGGCACCCTTTGAAGCACTATATGGGAAGAGATGTAGGTCGCTCAAAGGATGATTTGAGCCTAGAGATGCAATAACTTTGAGGGTTGATTTGGTAAAGAATGCTCAAGATAAGTTAAGGAACATACAAGCTAAGCTCCTAGCAGCCTAAAGTCAACGAAAAGAATATGCAGTCATAAGGTAAGGGATATAATGTTCTAGATAGGTGAGAAAGTTCTTCTAAAAGTGTATCACGACTCGGGGGTAGGTCTTAGGAGTGACACGGCAAATGGGAACCCGAGAGTCCCCAACAAGCCTCATAGCACACATTAGAACATCATAAATTTGGAAGCACATAAACATACATTAAACACATAGTTCTACGCTACAGGTAAGGATGACTCATGCTATGGGGATATCATAGGGATAGGGATATACATGGATTCACATAGCACATAGCACATAAAAATAGGGACGGGTAAGGAGGACTGAAGAAATGAGGATATAATGGGACTTAGGACTTTCTATATCATCTCATAACACATAATCATATCATCCATACATAATACATAACCATAATATCTCAAAGATACACATAGCATAATTCATACGATAGACTAAAAGATGTCCAACAATGCCTCTAGTCTAGAATAGGTCGGGGGCCAAGACATGTCTCGGGATCACCCTCAAAGTAAAGAGAACAACATCATAATCATAATAGGAAAATAGAAGTTGGCTCATCCTTGAATGATAGGATTCACCACAAGCAACTCTTTGTCGAACAAGCTAGCCGTCAATAGGTGAAAGATGATAGTCTTTGGTCTCTACATGGTTAGATCTTGTAGACAAAAGAGTATGTGTTAGTACATTCAAATGTACTAAGTATGCAAGCATGTAAAATGTTCATAAACATATAATTCTGCAAATCAACATTAGAGGACACGATAGAAGAAGTATATAAGAAAGAAGATAGTATCAATATGCCATGAAAACCATGATGCATAAATGCAATAATACTTAACATATCGGGGATGGAGCCATAATCAACATATAAAACCATACAAGATATTACATGGAATCCCTGATGTTCACCCTACACCGGAGAAAAAGGGTAGGCTACTTTCCAAAGGTAGCCCCCATTCCTCAAAGAGGGGAATAAACCATCTCTAAAAAGGGGAATAACTATCCCTCAAAGAGGGGAATAACATATACCTATGTTTGGCACATAATTCAAAAGAAAGGAGTGGGACCCTTGGGGATAGCCCACTTACTACTCCAATCCCATTTGGTGCTAATTCTTTATCCCACGGGAATACATATACATGTACCTGCTAGAAAATGGAACATAAGTCTTTTCAAATCGTAACCATGTACACTAAGCTAAAAAGCCAAATCATTTTTTCATAATCATTCATACTTGGGTTAAAAAGTCAAACCATATTTTTCATGACATAATCCATGCATAGGAATAGTTCATCAAAACTCATACATGTTGGTGTAAACACCCATATTTGCTCAAAGAGTCATATCATAGACATTTATGTGATCACATTCTTTTCATAACCATAAACTCATCAAAATCATATTTGTAAACATAATTGGGCTTAACCCACTTCAAAATCTTCATGAAAACCAATGCTCGTCTATGTATATATTATGAATGATGAGAGAAATAGCATGGGAAATAGAGATTCATACATAAATCAATAATATCATATGGAATTCAACTAAATTTATAAGTAAATTCACATTTAAATCATAATTTAAATTACCCATGCTTAAATCAACCTTTAAAGGGAACATGCATATTCAAACCTTCATAATATCAATGCAATTCAACATAACAGGACTTAAATCACTTTCAAAAAATCAATTAAACATAGCCTACATCTCAATTGAATCAAATAAATAACAATTCAAAAGACCCATATTTAAAGTAATCTAAATTTCATGAAATCAAGAGTAAAAGGGTTTTGGGGTCTTCATGGTTGAAAGAGACCATGAATAAATGCCACATACCTTCGATTATCAAGAAAATTAAAAAGAAATTGATTGAATAAGACCCTTCCCCAAGCTCCAAGCTAATCTCCAAAGGCTCACTTGAGAGGAGTTCTTAGAAGAGAGTGAAGAATAATCTATGTGTTGAATGAATTTGAATGAGAGAATAGAGGTGTATAGTCTAATTCAGATGATTAGGAGGGCTTAGGAAGTCTAAAATGACCTTAGGAGATCACAAAAATTACAAATAAATTATTAAAGAAACGAGCCTCAAAAGTTGTCAAAGGGTTGTCTGAAGGGTCACCACCATGGGTCGTGTAGTGGGCCACAGACCATGCAGTGGTCTGTGGTACTGTTCTTAGCCAGAATTTCAACATGGCTGGCTCTCACTAGTGGCCTCACGACCCATGAAGTACCAAACGGACTATAGGGGCTTCCATTTAGTTGATGCGAGTTCCGAAAAGTTAACCTTAGACTTAGAACTATTCCTTAGGATGAGACCTTCATGAAACACTTTACCACGACCCGTGTTGAGGAACACGAGACCCCAACATGGACCGTACAAGGCTTCACGACTCGTATGAGGCCCTCTGGTAGCTTGCCTTAGCCAAAACCTCAACACAATCCCTGCACAGATGGCCTTTTCAAAAATGAGCATAACTTCCTCATCCAAACTCGGAATCAAGTGAAACTAAATGAGTTGGAAAGATAACTCAAAGAGCTTCAATTTGATAGGTCATAGACCACACAATTCTTCCTGTGCTACGATATATGACTAGTTAAATTTTATCCTTTTCAAAGTTTCTTAAGATAAACTTAACCAATGCAATTCTCTTGAACATGGCTACATAAGGAAGACTCATGGTGATCATTAACCACCCAAAATGAGTTCAAAATTAGTGCACGCCACATTGATAAGGTTTTCCAAAGTCTGGGTCCTTTCATCATCTCCCCCTTGGGAACATTCGTCCTCAAATGGACTAAAACAAGGCTTGAAAAGCTTGACTTAATCAAGAAACTTACAACATAAAGACACATTACAAAACTCAAGAGTTTAAAGAATTAGGACCACATAGAATAGAAAGAACCTAGTACTTTAGGCTTGAGTATATTGGAAGAGATAGGGATATTTCCTCATCATGTCCGACTCCGCTTCTCATGTAGCACTCTCCACATGTCGATCTCTCCAAAGCCCTTTAACCAAAGCCACATCCTTGTTGTGAAGCCGCTTCAATTGTCTATCAAAAATTTCAACTGATACTTCTTCATAAGTCAAGTTCTCCTCAACCTCAACACCTTCCAAAGGTACAATTAAACTAGAATCACCAACCAACTTCCTCAACATAGACACACAGAACACCGGGTGGATAGAACTCATGTCCAAAGGCAGATCTAATTTATAAGCCATGTTACCAATTCTCTCAACAATCTCATATGGGTTGGCATAGCGGGGACTTAGCTTGCCCTTCTTACTAAAACACATTATACCCTTCATGGGTGAAACCTTCATATACACCCAATCACTAACACAAAACTCAAGGTCCCTCTTCTTAACATTTGAATAAGAATTGTGGCAACTTTGGGTCATTTTCAATCTCTCCCTAATCAACTTCACTTTTTCAATCAATCACCAAATTAGGTCCTATCAAAGTTATCTCACCCAACTCAAACTATCCCACCGGGGATCTACACCTTCTCTTATATAAAGCTTCAAATGGCTTCATACCATTGCTAGCATGAAAACTATTATTGTAGGCAAACTCGATAAGTAGTAGATGGTCATCCTAATTTCCCTTGAATTCCAATATACAAGCCCTCAACATGTCCTCCAAAGTTTGAATTATCTTCTCGGCTTGTCCATCGGTTTGAGGATGAAAAATGGTACTCAACTTCACCTTAGTGCCAAGCCTTCTTTGAAATGATTTCCAAAAGTGAGAGGTAAATTGGATACCACGATCCAATATGATAAACATAAGCACACCATGCAATCTAACCAACTCTCAAATATACAACCTTACATAATCTTCGGCATTGAATTAAAGTAGTCCTGACGGGTAGGAAATGAGCCGACTTGGTCATCCGATCAACATCAAACCACATAGAATCAAATTGCTTTCACGTATGGGGCAAACCAACCACAAGCCCAAATCACATCTTACCACTTCCAAGTAGGAATCTCAATATCTTGAACCAAACTGTCGGGCCTTTGATGTTCCACTTTCACTTGTTCACAATTAGGGCATTCAGACACAAGCTTGACTATGTCATTCTTCATACCATGCCACCAATACACTTCCCTCAAATCCTGATACATTTTGGTGGATCCCGGATATATAGAATAATAAGAATTGTGAGCTTCACTCATAATCACTCCCTTAAGACCATCAATATCTAGAACGCATATCCGATTTTGATACTGAAGCACACTATCTCCCCCTTGGTAGAAAATATCTATCTCCTTTTCGGCAACCAACATCTCCAACTCAACCAAAGAGGGATCTAAATCTTACTTTGTCTTGACATCAACAATTACAGAAGACTCAACCTCATTTTGAACATGAATGCCACCATCATGGGAGTCAGCCAAACTAACACCCAACCTAGATAAACAATGAACATCCTTGACTAACTCTTTCTTCCTTTCATCAAAATGGGTCACACTTCCTATAGATAGCCTACTGAGAGCATCGGCCACCACATTAGCCTTGTTGGGATGATATAAAACACTCATATTGTAGTCCTTAAGTAGCTTCAACCACCTTTTTTTGCCTCAAGTTAAGATCTCTTTGGGTGAACACGTATTGCAAACTCTTGTGATTAATGAAAACATCAATATGAACCCCACACAAATAATGTCTCTAAATCTTCAAAGTAAACACCATAGCCATTAACTCAAGATCATGGGTCAGGTAATTTCATTCATGCACTTTCAACTGCCTTGATGCATAAGCTATCACCTTACTATGTTGTATGAGCACACAACCCAGCCTAATTTGAGAAGCATCACAATACACCACAAACCCATCCAAGCCATTTGGTAGAGTCAAAATAGGAGTCGATGTGAGTCGATCCTTCGAAATATAAAAACTCTTCTCATACTCATCCAACCATACAAACTTGGCCTTCTTTTGAGTCAACTTAGTCAATGGAGATACGATAAATAAAATCCCCTGAACAAACCTTCAATAATAACCAACCAAACTAAGAAAACTCTGAATATTAGAAGGATTCAATGGTTTAGGCTAATTCTTCAAAGCCTTGATCTTCTTTGGGTCAACTTTAATACCATTACCGGATAACATATGACCAAGAAAAACTGCTTCACCCAACTAGAACTCATATTTACTGAACTTGGTAAATAATTTCTTCTCTCTCAAAGTCTGAAGAACCAACCTCAAATCATTCATATTCTCTCGCTCACTTCGAGAGTAAATCATAATATCATCAATGAAGACAATCATAAAACTATCAAGAAAAAGGCTTGAACACCCAATTCATAAGATCCATAAATACAATTGGAGAATTATTCAAACCAAATGACATCACCACAAATTCAAAATACCCATACCTAGTCTAGAAAGAGGTTTTGGGAATATCACACTCTCGAACCTTTAATTGATGGTAACCAGTATAGAGGTCAATCTTGGAGAAATGAGTAACTCCTTACAACTGGTCAAACAAATCATTGATCCTTGCCAATGGATATTTATTCTTGATAGTCACTTTATTCAACTATCGATAATTGATACACATTCGAAGTAACCCATCCTTCTTTATTACAAATAACATAGGAGTACTCCAAGGCAAAATACTTGTCCTGATAAACCCTTCTCTAACAGATCCTTCAACTGGTCTTTTAACTCTTTCAATTCAGTTGGGCCATACGATAAGGAGGAATGGAAATAGGTTGAGTATCTCAAAGGAGATATATGCTTAAAATCCACTTCCCTTTCAGGAGGAACACCAGGCAAATCTTTGGGAAAAACATCCAGAAACTCATTAACCATTGGAACTGACTCAAGAGCAGGTAACTCAGATTTCACATCTCTAACCCTCACAATGTGATAGATACACCCCTTAGAAATCATCCTCCGGACCTTGAGATAGGAAATAAATTGACCTTTAATAATAGAGTCACTACTCTCCCATTCAATAATAGGCTCACTAGGAAACTAAAACTTAACCTTTCGGGTCCTACAATCAATAGAGTCATATGAAGCATGCAACCAATCCATCTCAAGAATAATATCAAAATCGAACATCTCAAGCTCTACAAGATCGTCAGGAAGGACTTTATGCAAGACTAAAATAGGGCAGCCCTGATAGACTCTACGGGCAATAATAGATTAACCCACGAGAGTATAAATCGAGTAGGGATCCCTAAAAATTCCAAGACTCAAATCAAACTTAACAATCAACAGAGAAGTAACAAAAGATAAATTTGCATCTGGATCAAAAAAAGCATAAGCATCAAAATCAAAGACTTTTAACATACCAGTCACCACATTTAGAGTTTTCTCCACTTCCTGTTGAGCATGCAAAACATAGAACCTGATGTTCCTAGGGGCACCACTTTGAGGAACTCTTGGTTGAACTTGATCACCATGAGCCACTTGACCCCTTCTTGGGTTCTTAGGACAATCAACGACTTTGTGGCCTAAATCACCACACCTAAAGCAAGCACCTAAATCCTTCCAACACATACCTAAGTGATTTCTACAACACTTATCACACCAAGATGCACTGGCCCATATCTCATATTTGAATTAGGAGGACACACTCTAGAATTGGCAAGTTTTGCATTAGAACCTTGACCTTGCTGGAAGTGACCATAACCACCATCCTTAGCGTTGGAGAACCCACCATCATAATGTGCCCTCTTAGCATTATTCACCTTCCTTTCTTTGAGCTTCTCCCCTTCAATTTGTTCAGCATAAGTCAGGAGAGTGGAGATGTCCATATCCCGAATAAGCATGGTCGTACGACACTCTTTCATAACCAAATCAGAGATCCCAGAAATAAACTTGTGCATTCATGTACGGGGGTTAGCCACTAGCATACTTTGAAAGCTTTGTGAACTTAAGAGAATAGTCCCTCACAGTCATTCCACCTAGTCTGAGATTGATAAACTCTGTCATCTTAGCTTTTCTTAGTTTAAGAGGGAAGAAATGGTCCAGAAAAGCAAATTTGAACTCTTCCCAACCAACCTGAGCATCAAAAACCCTCTACATAAACCATTGAGTATACCACACCTGAGCCACATCCTTCAACTGATAAGCAGCTAGCTTGGATTTTTTCCTCAGAAGTTACTCCAATAATAATCAACACTTTAGTAAGTTCATCAATAAATTCCTGTGCATCCTCATCAGCCTTTGAACCATAAAACTCCAAAAGATTTATCCAGGTAAAATCTCTCATCCTAGCAGCCAAAGTCTGGACTTGGGGAGGAGAGTTGGCCTACCTCACTTGATTGGCCATGGCTTGAGCTAGCATAGAAAAAGTAGCACGAAGCTCATTAGGAATAATCGGCTCCCTCATAGGATCTTAAGAGATTGGATCCTCATTAACCGGGGTCTGCCTAGGTAAAGGAGCTCTTTATGGAGGCATCTTCTAAAATAATACCAACAATAGTATCAACATTAAGAAATCTAAATATATGGTTCATAGCATGACACAATAAATCAAGAAGTGAGACAATTACTAAAACATCACCATAGCCTCCCACTCATAGGTATGGTACACTTCCACCCATGAATAGGACTCTACTAGGGGCGACATGTGGGAATCCGATGATTATTTATAAACCTAGTGCTCTGATAACATATTTGTCATAACTCGGGGGTAGGACGTAGGAGCGACATAGAAAATGGGAACCCAAAAGTCCCCAACAAGCCTCATAGCTTACATTCACACATCATTGATTTGGAAGCGCATAAATATACATTAAACACATAGTTTTATAGGGCGAGTAAGGAGGACTCACGCTGTCATGACCCGGATAGGGGGCCTAGATGTGACAAAGCGAAAGAGGACCCGAAGACCCTCGATCAATCCATCATAGCATCATTACACTCATCATCGGTTCGGGAACGCGGAAGCTAAGCATGTAGCACATAAGCTCTAAGGGTTTAGGGGCTTGTGACTCAAGCTATGGGGGCAAATTCG
>JBCEWC010008008.1:0-20587 GCA_038996855.1 Solanum aculeatissimum | reverse complement strand
TGTATTCTATACTATTTACGTAATGCTATATTTTGATTATTTTTTAGTGTTAATACTTGCAGAAGCAGAGGAAAAATAAATTTAGGTTCAAACGGAATAAAGTAGCTAATGAATTTAGAAATCATGAACTTTTAATTAGTCTTCAGTGATTAAATCACTTCAATACTCTGATTTACAGTGTCACACCTGATTTTGCAGCTTCACCATTATTTTTTTCTATTCTTATCAACTACTTCACCCAATATACCATGTTGTCATACTAACTTAGAGCAGTATACACCCCAATTTCATCAATCATACCATTGGAAATTGAGTATGTCAAAAGGCATTAACACCATAGTCACAAATGCATGCATTGTTTCAATGAATATCTTTCATAACTTTCATCATCAACATCTCAATAATAAGCAAATATGGACCAATAGCCTATGATGGTACACTAGCAATCAAAGATGTGAAGAACAAAGACAACAAGAAACAAAATTCAACGAGGTAGTCGTTATTTTTGTTCATCCACAGACGAAGATTTAATCACCTTTTCATTCTCAACAACCTAATCATTTTTAGCATATTGCTTTACAATAATTTTATCCTCCTGATATCGCTTGACCTCAACCAATATAACAGAGGCACGTAGTGAATCTGACTCTGAATTTATTTTCAGTTGCAAAACCTCTATTCTATCCTCAAATGAACGCATTGTGTTGGCAACAATGAGTGTCTCATCAAGATCAAATACAATGCCAAGACACTTGAGATTTAGCATTGTTAGAAAAGAATCATAAAGCCCTGATGCAACCTTAAATCCTCAAAAGAACACTGTCCACCAATATTCTTAGATTGCATGGCGACTAAATGAAGTTATCTTTCTTCTACGTGACATCACTGTAGTCTGCATAAAAGAAAGTATATAGTAATAACTTTGATAAGAAACAATTGATATCTAAAAGGGAGACAGAGAGAAAAAATTCAAACAAATATCATGTATAAAATGAAAAACATCTCACAAAATCTAATCTACAAATGGCACATATGCAGACATGGAAAATGTATTCATGAAAAGTTTTCAGAATGTGTGTCTATTTGCAACGATTTAAATATATATATATATATATATATATGAATAATTACAGTAGACCTTTTATATTAAAAGAAAAATAGACCTTTTGAGTTCATCATATCATAAAGCTTCCATATATAAAAGAGCTTCAAATACTGTTTGAGTCTTTGATCGAGTATAGATCTCTTTTTCTAGAATCTTAACTTGATATTTACAAAATAAACACAGAATAGAAGTAGATAGCTAACAAAGTTCAAATATTTAAAACTATAGTTATACAATCTAAGATATGATTTATTATGTGGATAGCTTGAGGAGAAAATATTGATAAGAGGAGAATCCCGAAAGGACATAAAAGGAGAAATAGTGACATAAAAAATTCTATATACAAGGTATTCCATTTACTTCAATTTCATCATAACTTTTATTTTCATTTCATAAATCATTAAATCGGTCATCCATTTCTCAACTTCACACTCCAGTAGACATTAAAACGCTTAACCTTGCACTGTCCCATTTAAGAAAAGTAAGTAATTCATTTAGCATTAGAGTCACCAAGTTCATTGAGTTCACATATATTATATGTAGGTCTCAGAGTTTAAGCAGAGTTACAAAGACAATTCCAAGAGTAGTAGTCTAAAGTCCAAAATTTTCAAGAAAAACTACAAACAACTACAAGTCAAATGAGCATCAATTTCACAACAATTGTATGATCATTATCCATTTTATCTAGATTCCACTTCTTATAGTTAGGGGTAGAATTTAATTATTGAATTTCAAGTTTATGTCTCCTGGAAATTAATTATTATTTCATAAGCTAGAGATTTTTTTTATCATAATTAGCCAGTCTTGGAAATGATTCAATCAAGTTTTATCTTAATTTTTGGGACTGTCAATTCAGCAATTGCGGTATACCTTTTTATCTTGAAACATTCGGAGTGCAAAGGAATAAGAGGCAAGTCTTGGATCAACGACTTTGACTTTAATTTGTAGGTTCCAGTTTGAAGCTTAATCTAGTAGTAACTGTGTGTAGCACTGCCAATGGTGGGCATCTCTCACTTGGTGGTGAATAGTGACATATCTTTACTACTTTCTCCCTCTATACCACACCTTTCTCACCGTACATTTTCAGTTCTTCCACCATAATTTCTTCTTCATACAACATCATCGTCGATTTAAACATTTTCTTATTTTTTGCATCCTTTTAATTAGGCCTAAATTTCAAATTTGTTTCACAATCAAGCTAAATACAGAGAAAATTTCGAAGAATTCAAATTTCAAGTGCTTATACTTCTTTAAAAATGAACAAAATTTGGAGTCTGAAGAGCCAAATTAATATGACACAATTCATTGACAAAGAATATATTTAGAAATTTAACAAAAAATCAATTATACCTGGGAGAGAAGGATGGAGCTTGTACACCCATATGCAGGGAGAGAATTGATGGAAATAATGTTATAGTTGTAGAAAGAGAGAAAGATAATGATGTAAATTGAATGATTAAATTGCCTTTTCATTAGAAATGACAAGAATTGCACGTGGCAATGACTATGTTAGACATGTAAGTGTACTTATTGAAATGGCAAAATTGTCCTTAATTAAAAAAATAAAGCTGAACAAAAGTGTGCTACGTGTTTATTTAGACTGTTGGATAATAGACACATATAACTCAAGATAATGAAAAATCTAATATACCCTTCAAGAAATTTGTAACGACACGAAGCTAACATGTTGAAGTAACATTTTCTACTATAGTAGAATAATAGAAAAGAAAAAATTCTACCAAACAGTAATAAGATAAGAAAACTAAAAAACGAGAGACCAATAATTCTATACATAATTTAAAGTATAATAATTAGGCAAAAGTGAAGGCACATGCGACGGCGTTGAACCTGCATATGTAGAAGCCGGAGAACTCCTACAGATCGGACAAGTTCCACTCTTCTGCAACCACTCGTCGACACAATCGGCGTGAAAACAGTGATGACATTTCGGTATACGACGAACCGAATCCTTGGCACAATATTCACACAAGCATATTGCGCATGTATTCGTATCACTAATACTCGGACTGGGCAATCTCTTGCTTTCACCCAACACTACTTTGGGGAATGACTCTATAACCGGCCGATCCAATCCGAGGAGTCTTCAGACTGCTCAGCCGCTACTTTTATTGCATTTACCAAAATGTCCTTCGACCCTGACTTGCCGTGGACGACAAACCGAGATTGGATTTTCCCTTCACAATCGTTCAACGTTCCCCGAACTCCGGCCCGGAGATTCTCTTCGCCTTACCCTCGAACGACGTCGTTTCAGAACTCTCATTCTCCTCCTCCTCCTTCAAATTCTACTCCAGCAGTTTACCGAACTCTACGACGCCGAATTAGTCACCGACACCGGATTGTGGAAAGGGAGAATTCTGTTGATGCTGTTAGAGATGAAATTCATGGCAAGTCAAACGATGTCTCTGACCAATCAGAAGAATGTCCAAGCTCGGGGAACAAAACGACATCGGTTGATAAGAAATTTACCGGTTTCTTTGGCCGGTTGCAGGTGGCTTGCATTATTGCAGTAACATTTCTCTCTCTCTCTTTTTACTGGAGCTATTTTTGAAATTCATAGTTTAGTTTGAATTTCATATAGTACACGGTACTTTTTTTAGTTTAGTTTAGTTTAGTTTGAAAAAGTAACTTTTAATGTACTAAAAAAAGTAGGTTCAAACTAGTCTTTAAGTATGCTCTAAATAATTTTAGTTCTTTAAATTTGTCAAAAGTTAACACTTTAGTTTTGGTCAAATACTTGCCGTACTCTCTTTGTTAGGTTTGACGTGAAGTATAAAAGGAGGAGATTAAGTAAAACTCACATTTAGAGGTATAATTTTTGTAGTTTCTGTTATTTTCTATTTATTTCTCGAGTCTGATGAAGCTTTTGACAATGTAGTTTCGACTATTTTTTTTTTAGTGTCTAGTGCAGTTTTAACATAAATTATTAAATATTTCACGGAAACTAAATGTGTTAATTTCATGTCAAACTTAAGAGTACAAAACTTGTTCAGTACATTACCCTTTTCCAATTAAAAAAGGGCAAAAGGTCTGATATACCTGTACAGTATATTAAGAAACTCGAAAAAGAAGTTCCGTGTGGTGTTTGGTTGAGAAATTTTTCCAGTTCTTTCCGAGAAACAACAACAACATATCCAGTGAAATTCCACAAGTGGGGTCTAGGGAGGTTGTACGGAAATCTCATGTACAAGAGTTCTTCTGATTTTACTTCTCTATGTTTAAATTGAATCTAGCACATCAATAATAGAGACAGTGTCATTAGAGTATAACTGATTACACTAGAAAACTAAAAGTAATATGCAGTTTAGCTTAACTTTCTGCACATTGTTCTCTATGCTCTCAAAACATCTTGAATACCTTTCTTTCCAAACAACCCACTAGATAGCCCCCGGGATAATTCTCCATCTACTTCTGTCCTTTGTGTGTGTACTCATGCTTCCTCCCAACATAGTAAAACCTCAGCCACCTTCCTAGGCATAGTCCATGAGATGCCTTTGAGACTTAGGAATATTCTCCACAAATGTTGGGTGTACTTGCAATGTAGAAACAACTGATTAACAGTTTAGTTTCAGATGTTTCCCCAGGAACATAAAGTAATCCCCTTCTTTATAATATTGTATTGTGTAAGATCTGCTTCCCTAGCCATTAGCCAAACAAAACATGAGACTTTGTGAGGAATTTTGTTTTTCCATATTTGCTTCCAAGGCCATCTAGAGCATTGTTGAGCTCCCAATTTCCCAATCATTAAGCTACCTTCTGAAAGTGAAATTCCATCCTTGTGGTGACCACAAATCTGCTATAGTACTTTGTTGAAACATACTTAGTTTGTAAATGTCTGGAAAGAGATCTTCCATGTTACCTTTCTCATGCCAAAGGTTCTTGCAGAATCTAGTGTTGCTCCCATCCATTACTTTTGCCTTTGAGTTACTTTTAACTTCATTCCACAAGCTTCTGATGGACTTCTAAAGACTAACCCCATAAAGAGTAGTTACCTCTTTGGTTGTTTAGTTGTCCTCTTCATCATATTTAGCTCTAATTACTTTCCTCCAAAGCATCTGGCCGTTGTTTGCATACTTCCACAACGACTTCATACTAATTACTAAGAGCCTTGCTTTGCAGTTTCAAATTCTTTATTCCTAGCCCTCCATTTTTCTTGCTTGTCATGACTTCTCCCCATTTAACCAGAGAGAAGTTCTTCTTTTCTTTGTTGTGCTGCCACAAAAAATTCCTCCTGATACTATCCAACCTCTTAATGATCCCTGTTGGGATAAGGAACAGGGACATCATATAGGTTGGCAAAATATACTGAGTTAATAAGGGTCAGTATTCCCCCGCGCCCCAGCCCCATCTTCTCATACTTCTCAATCACACTATTCCATATGTCTATGGACTTGGATTTGGCTCCCAAAGACATTCTCAAGTATGTAGTAGGCAAAGCTCCTATTCACCACCCAAAATTGATGCTGAACAACTTATGTTGTTTACTTCATTAATTGGATACATCACATTCTTCCTCCAATTGATATGCAAACCAGAAATACCTTCAAGAAAAACTAGATCACTCTTAGGTACTTCAGTTGTTCCTCCTCAGCATCACAAAAAAATAGGTATCATCTGCATATTGCAGGTGTGTCACTTCTAAACTCTCAACACCTTCTCTGGCCACATCAAAACCCTTTAACCACCCTCTTAAATTAGTAATTTTAATCATATTGTTTTAACCCTCTATAGTGATCAAGAACAAGAAAGGTGACAAGGGATCACTTTGTCTGATACCTTTTTGGGTTTGAAAGAATCCTGCAGGATTGCCATTGATGAGAACTGAGAATCTAACAGTTGAGATGCAAAACTTTATCAAGTTAAACCACTTTTGCTCAAAACCCATTAGATTGAGCATCTTTATTAGGTAGTTCCAGTTAACATGGTCACATGGTCACAGGCTTTCTCTATATCCAGCTTACATAAGACACCTGGCTTCTTTTGGTTATTTCTAAAGTCAACTGCTTTATTTGCAATCAGAAGTGCATCCATTATTTGTCTCCCTTTGACAAAGTCCATTTGTTGTGAATCAACCAACTTGTCCACCGCCTTTTTTAGCCTTTCAGTTAGAACTGTAGAGATTAGTTTATAGATACTACCAATTAGACTAATAGGCCTGAAGTCCCTCAATTCTTTGGCACCTTTCTTCTTGGGTATAAGAGCTATAAAAGTTGCATTGAAATTCTTCTCAAAAACTTCATGTTCGTAGAAGTTTTGAAAGGTGACCATGATGTCTTGCTTTACCACCTCCCAACATTTGGTAAAGAACCCCATAGTAAAACCATCTGGCCCTGCTGCTTTGTCAACTGCACATAACTTCAAACATCTTAACACTTCACTCTCCTCAAAGTTACTTTGCAGTGCCTGATTATCTTCTTCTGATAGTACAGGACATTGAAAATTTAGGTAACCAGGTCTCCACTGGGATGATTCCTTATACAACCTTTTATAATATTCAACAATTTCCCCTTTAATTCTACCTGGCTCTTGATTCAACTCTCCCTGTATCATAAGTTGATCCATGTTGTTGTATCTCCTATGAGCGTTCCCTATCTTGTGGAAGAATTTAGTATTTTTATCACCTTCCTTCAACCATAGGGCCCTTGATTTTTGTCTCCAAGAGATGTCTTCCTTTTTTATCAACTCCTCATACTTCAACATCAATTCAGATTTTTGGTGGCAGACTCCTCATTAGTAAGGGTTTTGTCTTCTCTCTCAGCTTCTAACTCAGCCAATTGTCCAAACAGTTTCTTCCTCTGTAAGCCCAAATTTCCTTCTTCCCCATTCCTTCATTCCTTAAGTTTAGTCTTGAGAGCTTTTAGTTTGCATGCCAATCTACAGTCAGTTTTCCCTGTGAAGTTGAAAGAAGACAACCATTCTCTGACTCTATCAATGAAGCCCTCAGATTCTAACCACCAATTTTCGAATTTGAAATAGCTTTTGCTTCTTTCCCAAGATCCCCTAGTAAAGCTATAGGAATATGGTCTGAAGTCAAGCCTCTGGAGAGGAATCTGTTTCAAATTCTAAAACTTGTCATCCCATTCCTCTGAAATTAGGATCCTGTCAATACTGGAGGCTGCTTCATGTTGGTCCCCTTTAAATCAAGTATATGAGGCATCCTCAAGTTGCAGGTCAACTAGTTTCATGTCTTCAATAAAATAAAAAAATTCCTTCATACCCCTTTTTCTTCTTGTACAATTCTTCTTCTCAGATATGTACCTTGTTACATTGCAATCACCACAAATGGACCATGATCCTTCCATCAGTCCTCTTGACTGCACTCACCTCTTCCCACACAGTCCTTCTTTCCTTGTAACAAACGGGAGTATACACTCCTGTGATGTGGCATTTAAAATCTTCGAGATGAGATTCAAATTTACATGCGATGGAGTATGCCCCTATTTCTAAAATTTTCCCCTTCCAGGCTTTCTCATCCCACAATATCAAGATCCCCCCTCTTGTCCCACTGGATTCCAGATATACTTGTCTGATCCATCTTCCTGCCCAGATTTGCTTGTCTAATTCTAAGACATTACCTTCCAGTTTTGTTTCTGTAAGGCATATAATGTCTACCTTCCACCCCCTTATCATGCTATTTACTAGCCTCCTTTTCCCTAAATTATTAAGACTCCTAACATTCCAAGGCACTAGTTTGAAGTTCATTGAGTACTAGCACTTGCATTCCTCCCCTTTCCTCTGTTCCCTGTACTTTTAAACTTGACATCAAAACATACCAAGTTTTTTAATTCTTGTACACCTTTTGACTTAGACTTCTTAATTTCACTGTTCTAGTTTTCTTGCTTGTCTGCAGCTATCAATTTGCATCAGAAGTTCTGTGGCTTTCTCCTCATGACCTTGGAAGTCAATCCCAAAAATTTTCCCTAATTTAATGAGGTTCTGCTGCTTTTTCCTTGCCCTGTGTTATAAGTTGTTGTTGCATCATTAGAGGCTCTACATCTTCAATCTCCCAGTTAACTAAACCTCTTTCAGAATTTCGAGCAGTCACCCCACTGTTGACTCGATCATCTCCACCAGTACTATCGTTCCTTTCCAATTGACTGTCTGCCTCTTCCCCAACTATCTGCGGTTCCTTTTCCCCCATTAACTCATTTGATTTCTCCAGTACCATCGCATAAGAGACTCTTCTCGGGCAACTGAGACTTGTCTTGCGTGGCTGCTTGAGCTGTTGAATGTTCGATAAAATCAAAAGTGCTCTGGGTTGTCCTTATGCCCTCTTGGAATTTATTAGAGATTACTAAGCCTGCCACATCTGGGCCTTTGACCTGAAACTTGGGCTTAGACCCTACTTGACCCAACTCCATATTTTCTTTTAAAAAACTCACATGCTGTAGATTTAACTTTCTCTGACATTGTCACGTGCTAAGAGAATTTCAAATCCCTAGTTCGATGCGATCTGCTAGCCTCATCACTTGCGATCCCTTTCAAGATCGCTTGGGTAAACCTCTGGATTGGATAATAGTTTTCTTTTTCCCCCTTATCGTTTTCTGGCGAAGATTCAAATCTTGGCAAGCTTTCTGACCAGATTGGAAGGTGAAATTTAATTCCATTGCGTGATACCTCCACTTCTTTTGGGATACTGCATTAGCTACCAGGATCCTAGCCCACTTCATACGATTCTATAGCTTTGTTTCTTCTTCAGTGGCTAGCTAGCCTCCACAGATTTTCCCTATCTCTTTGAAAACCTTTTTTGACCAAAGATGTAGGGGGAACCCCAAAATCCTAATCCATGTTTCTTTAACAGGTGCATTGCCATGTTTCTGTTTGGAAACTCAAAGAGAAACTTCTCATCATTCAGCTCGTAGATGTTGATTCCAAAGGCTTTCTTCCAGATGGTTGATGACCATCTTCTTATATCTGATAAAGTTACTCTCTCCAAGGGCTTCTCACTGCAATACCCAACCAGACATCTAGATAGCAGAGCACCCTCTTGGGTACTTTTTTAATCTAGAACTTCCACCTGACCCATCCTGTTTTTGATCTGTGCGTAGGTCCCTGGATTGCCATTTGCTATCTCGTATAGCATTGGCATATGAGTAATCAGCAACCACCTTTGTGTTGGGTATTTTTTCCTTCACCGTCTTGCATTTAATAAATCCGTCAATCTTTAATGCAATTTCCAACCACCCAGCATTCAACACCAACTCAGGGATGATTAGACCTGACCTTCCTTCTCTATTCATTGTTATAATGCTTATGAACCTTCCATGTATATTATGTTTTCTCGTCCAAAAATGCATTGCCTCTTGCTCAACTAGTTTCCACCTCCTAGTCTCCTTTTTTTCCTCTTTGGATGCTTCTCTTTGGCAGAGACAGATCCATTCCTACACCTTCCTGCTCATGGACGATCTGCGCATCATCTTTCTGCTTCTCTCTACCCATTCAAACCATTCAGCTTTCTCAGTTTCCCATCTGGTGATATCGAAGGACTTGAAGCCAGAGTTGAAATAGATTTGATTCTCCTCCATCGTAATAGGGGGTGATATATCAATAATCACAGTGGGTGATTATCGTTGGCTTATAGAAAAAAGGGCAGATTCCCGTGGAGTTTGCCGGTGTGGGTTTCTCTCTCCTAGGAAGTAGGAGAGAGAGCATTGGGAACTGTGTCTGAGAGCTTTTTAATACCTTTATTTTTTCTTGTTACTAAGAAACAAAAGAAATTTGTCTGAATTCCTTTTTAAGTTCCACTGGGTATGTTGTTGTAAAATCCAGTTTTCTTTTGTAAAAACTGGAAAAATTTCTCCATTTCTTAAACTAAATGCCACGTGAGTTACAAGTTGAATTTGCAAATTAAGGTTTTGCTATATTTTGGTTGCAGATACTGCTGACATGCTTTACATGTCTTGTACTCAAAAACTTTTCCTTACACAATCAAGTTAATGATTTGCAGGTAACTCGCAATATCAATATCTATTTTTGCTTATGATTATGCATCTATACAAGGCGTTAGCAAATTCATATTAAGTTACATTACATTGATTACAGGGCCAGAAAATTATTACGTATTTCTTAATGTTAAAATATTCATATTGGTTCTGTTGTCCCACGTTATATGTCATTGTTATTATTTCAAAAGCTAAAATGTTTTTCTTTGACTCCAATTTTCTTAAACATCCTCTATGCATTTTAGTTTTTTCTTTTTCTAAATTTGGTTGGTACCGCTACTACCACTTATAAAATATCTTGATATGTTAATCTTATTTGTCAAAAATCAAAGGCCTATTGACCAAAATCAACGATAGATAGGTATTTGACCTTAAACTTTAATCCCTATCATTATTTTTAAGGAGGAAGGAGGGTTCAGTTATTTGATTCTTGGGATAGCTCATGGAAGGACAGACCGTGTGAAATTGAACCTTGCACCTTCGGGATACAAAGTACAAGCGGGGGCACACAATTTTCCACTTTCCATCCGCATATAATTCTACTTAAAGCTTAGATGGCATTCAATTTTTTTAATGTAACGTAAATTTTTATAAAGACAGAATAGCCTACGAGACTCTTGTACTTGTTCTGTTTTAACATCATGGTCCCTCTACTTTGCGGGGTTTCATTTTAACCCCTCAGCTCCATAAATACTAATCTTTCACACACCTCTGACCTTGTGTATCACTTACTTACCCTGACATGGAGGACACATCTGATCCACCTAAGTACGCTCATTTCATCATTTAACTTTACAAAAAAAAGTATATTTTAAAACAGTTTCAAATTTATCTATTTTTCTCAAAACTAAACTCCTCATCGTCTCTTTTCCTATTGAACATATGAATATGTATCCTCATGAGAAGAAAGGAATTTTACTGAGGACTTGAATCCTGATTTGATCATATTCTTAGTTCAAATTGACCAGAAAATCATAGACCATTTCCTTTTCAACTAGTTGCTGAAAGAGAACTGTATCATCAGTACACTTTGCTTGGAGATCCTAAGAGTAATCACTTTCCTGCCGTAACCCACTTAGCTGGGGATAATAGTCAGTGACAGTCAACTCACCTTGCTTAGTGGCATGAATTTTGTTTCAAATCCCAAAGATTTGGGCGTAATTTCCCTTGTGAGAGTAAGTGCGCCTAGTTAAATTCTATATCTTTTCATTAGTATCGGGCAATAAAGATTGCTCAAGAGATAAGAGGGTGCATAGTGTTGAGGAGCCATGTCATCACAATGGAATTATCAAAATTCCATTGACTACCGCTAGAGTTTGTCGCAACAAGTGCTTTCTTTTCTCCAATGATATTTCTAATTAATTTTCTAGATTTAGTAAAGAGCAAGCAATACCTTGACCAAACAAGAAAAGTACCAGCCCCATATAGGCTCACAGCTGACAGCACTGATTTATGAAAGAGGACTACCGGTTGCTCCCTTCATATCCTCCCTAGTGTATGGACAATTAATAATATAAAAAATTTAGAATCTGGAAAAAAGTACCAAACTTGAACCTGCAACTGGAAGAGTGGTCAGAGATGACACAAAAGCATATTTGCAATAAGTTGTCAGAAAATTGGAACAGCGGCTGACAGAATAGAAATTGCTAGGGAAGGGTTGGAATAGCCTGTGATCCTAGATCCGGGAAAATTTGTCAGAAAATTGTTGATTTGGTTGGTAAGTTGCTGCCATGTTGGAACCCTAATTCTAGTGACTAGAAAATCAGAACTGGTAGGAATAGGCTCAGAATGTTCTAGCGACCTCAGTGGAGAAAAAAATTAAGAAACAAGTTGTTGAAAAAGGCTCATATGTGTGTGTCGGAAGTGGCGGAACTCTAATAAATATAACACAATTAATTTTTAAGACAAAATTGACTTTTTTCCTTTGTTTTAATTGCATTTTATTCGAGATGGAGTAACCGTTTGTGAGTCCATGTTCATGTTGTTTTTTTCTTTTTCTTATCAACAGAGGACATTTTTGAGCTACTTGGCTAACAATGATGACACTTCTAGGCCAAAATGAATTGAAGGACAAAGTTGTCCCATTTTGAATAGTTAGGGGTAAAATTGACCAACAACAACAACAACCACCCAGTGAAATCCCATTACGTAGGGTCTGGGGAGGGTATAATGTACGCAAACCTTACCTTTATCTCGTGGAAGGAGTCAATTACCTAAATTGAATTGTACCAAGAAGGGACTAAATATGTTTAGAAGTTCCTATTGCACTCATGCTAAGCCTGCAAGGACTCCATTAGTTCTGATATTGTCAAAGTCATTTTCTATATTCCTTTTACTCCAAATATGTAAAAATTTTAACTACATTATTCTTTACACAAGAGATTCTCCTAGTTATTATACTGGACAGCTCAAATATACTCTTAACGTAGTGTGATATTGTCCACTGTAGGCCAAGCCCACTCTTTTTCATAAAGGCCTCACACCATTAAGAGTATGCCCACACCTTATATGTAGCTTCCTTTTATTTATAACTACCAATATGGGAATTTGTTCGCAACCAACAATCTCCCCCTCAAATTAAGTTCCACATGTCTCAACACCTAATGGGTTTGGGCTTTTCTAGAAATTAACTATGTGCCACTCACATCTTCCAACTATTTATGGCCAGCAACAAACATAGGCTTCTTTTTGTGTGTATATGTCTCCAAGCTACGAGTAAGGTAGTAAACTGGCCCATAGACTGGAAAACGCAATAAGCCGAGCCTCACTCCTCCAACTCCATACTTGTGTTGCTGAACCATTGGTTCTAATACCAATTGTTGGCCTAAAACATTCAAAAGATACTCTTAATACCGTGTGATATCGTCCTCTTGGGCCAAGCCAGTACGGTTTCCTTCAGAAGGCTTCACACTCCCAACACCTTATATGTAGCTTCCTTTTCTTTTCAACTACCAATGTAGTCCTTTGTTCACACCCAACACTTTCTACTCAAATGGTCCGTTCTGTACACAATGGTATTGTTGTCCATGCTTGTCTGCACCTTTTCTCTATCTTCTACCCTTGCCAGCAGCTTAGTAGTTGTGTCAGATTTCCAGGCATTACCATTGGATTCCATATAAGTTTAGCAATATATTCCATATCTGGCGCACGACTTAACGATGAAGTAGAAGATGACTGACTTATTCAGTTGCTTCCCTGCATATGCCACCTGTTGCATACACTCTAAGCTTCTTCTTTGTAAGCTATTTTGTGTCATACAGGACTCTTGAACTAGATACATCAGTTGAATCTCTTATTTTCGTGATTATCCTCCAAGGCCAACTCAAGTAATATCCATGAAAAGGGACCGTACTAATATTTAGCCTTCATCTTCTTCAGTTATTAGTTGACTTAAGCGTGTTTCACATTACTTCCTCTTAACTTTCCTCATGTATAATCATATGATACAACTATTTGGCTTTTGAGAAGTAGAATTTGACGAACATGTATGCAAGATATTACTAGATTTGTCCCTTAACTGTTTATCTGTTTCTTCTTTCCTCCCTATTATATCAGGATGAACTTTCAAAGCTCAATATCAGACTGAGACGCTGCAACATTTCAGATTCTGTTGACATTATTGACTCGATGTCAGAACAAAATGTCGCTGGTGCAAGTTTGAAAAATACAGCATTGATTATCTCATTCATGATGTTGTCCCTTCCTCTTGTTTTTATTAAATATATGGAGTATATCTCCTATATTAGAAGACCGTCAGACAGTACATCAGAGGAATTATCTCTGAACAAGCAGCTAGCTTATCGGGTAGATGTATTCTTGTCATTTCATCCTTATGCTAAACCACTGACCTTGTTAGTTGCCACTCTGCTCCTCATCTGTCTTGGTGGCTTAGCACTTTTTGGCGTGACAGATGATAGCATAGCAGATTGCCTTTGGTTATCAT
This sequence comes from Solanum aculeatissimum, assembly GCA_038996855.1. Taxonomy (NCBI): domain Eukaryota; kingdom Viridiplantae; phylum Streptophyta; class Magnoliopsida; order Solanales; family Solanaceae; genus Solanum; species Solanum aculeatissimum. The sequence goes on along the minus strand of JBCEWC010008008.1, from coordinate 6,579 downwards.
GGACGTATGTTGCAGATTCAGGAAATCATACTAATTCTGAAGGCATTGGTCCACGCTTAGTGTCAGTTTCTGTTAGTTTTGGTGGAATGCTGATATTTGCCATGATGCTCGGACTAGTTTCTGATGCGATCTCTGAGAAATTTGACTCACTCAGGAAGGGAAGAAGTGAAGTAGTTGAGCAGAACCACACACTTATACTTGGTTGGAGTGATAAACTGGTGAGTCGTTCTAATTAGCTAGAGTCTGTTCTTTGACAAGCTCATATGTTTAAATGATCTGCGTTTGTTTTCCTTTCTCTAGTTAAAACTTCACCCGAACTGCTCATTAATGTTAGCACTAGATCTGAATCGCAATCCCCCTAGTATGGTATTTCTTATTTTTGCATCGCTCAGAAGCCCTCTCTAATTTTACTTAAGATTTCCCCTATCATTAATCCAGGAAAATGAGAGAAGCTCCAAATCTTTGATCCTTCTTTTTCTTTCTATAATTGTCAATTGAGTGGAGTAGAATCAGAACCAGATTAATTTTATTGCTTAATTGTCTGCCAAGTAGATTGATGCTATTTTTTTCAATTGTGCTAAGTCCTTCCTCAATTGTTTATTATGCTCCATGAAATAACAAGATTGACCATGACAACAATCTTCAGTATATGAGGAATTGGAACACAATTGAGAAAATCGTTGAACTTGATTACTTGACCTTGCAAATCACTTAAATATTTTTTTGAAGATGGTAAAGTTTGCAAGAAAATGCCCCAACACACTTAAATATACATAATGCAGCTGAGTCTTATTGGTATTTGCTGGAGATTTCTTAATATAACTCTGTATTTTTGGACAACAAGAAGTAATTGCCTTATGCATTAAGAGACATCTGTACAACCAGGGATCATTATTGAATCAACTCGCAATAGCTAATGAGAGTTTGGGGGGAGGAACTGTTGTAGTCATGGCTGAGCGAGATAAAGAAGAGATGGAACTTGATATTGCTAAAATGGAGTTTGATTTTAGAGGAACTTCTGTCATATGCAGAAGTGGAAGCCCCTTGATTTTAGCTGACCTGAAAAAGGTATGCAGTATTTTTTGCTTCGATGTGTTAATTATGTCTTGAAATACCTTTCTTTCCTTTTCTTACCTTGGTATTGAATGCCATTTTCTTTTCAGAGATCTGATCCTATCATTCTATGCTTTATCATGAAATTTTGCTAGTGTATCTTTTTTCTCATTTTAAACAACTTCTCATTAAGAAGCCACTTCTTGTGTCATGTTGTTTGTTTAATAAAGGCTTCTGAAGTTGTCCAGAATTTGTTAGTTAAATATCTTTTGAGCTCACTGGGTTAATTTGTACTAGGTGTCTGTCTCTAAAGCTCGTGCAATAGTTGTCCTTGCTGAAGATGGGAATGCTGACCAGGTCAGAGCAATAGACACTTTGAAGCAACTCATTTTCATGATAAAAACTGTAGTAGCTAATGAACAAAAAATTTCATTTAGAGTGATGCCCGTGCTTTGAGGACAGTTTTAAGCCTTACGGGAGTAAAGGAAGGACTTCGAGGCCACCTAGTGGTTGAACTCGGTGATCTTGATAATGAGGTCCTTGTGAAACTCGTTGGTGGAGATCTTGTTGAAACTGTGGTAGCTCATGATGTAATTGGGCGCTTGATGATTCAATGTGCTCGACAGCCAGGTCTTGCGCAGGTCAACTCTTAGCTGTGGTCAACTTTGTATAGTGACTAATGGTTAATTTTATCCTAGCTACTACATTGAGGAGAAGAGGGAAGTATATCAATGTCATGAATCTAATTTATTTCTCTATGGACTTGGCAATGGCAGATATGGGAAGACATCCTTGGATTTGAGAATTGTGAGTTCTACATAAAAAAATGGCCACAATTGCATAGCATGCAATTTGAAGAAGTCCTAATCAGTTTTCCTGATGCTATTCCTTGTGGAATCAAGGTGGCATCATCAGGTGGAAAAATAATACTGAATCCCGATGATTCATATGTGTTGCAAGAAGGGGATGAGGTCCTTGTTATTGCCGAGGATGATGACTCATATGCTCCAGCACCACTGCCTATGGTGCTTCCTCTCTTCCTTAGATAGATGTCTTATCTTCTTTCTCTGCTTGAAAACGTAGTCAACCCAATTCACTCACTGTGATGAAAAAGTATATGCATCATACAGTTAAAATAGTCTTTAAATCAATAAGATAAATGGGTTGACTTTGGTATAAATTTAGATTTGGATAAATGCCGAGGACCTTTTTCCTCGACTTCTATTTAGAGTAGATATCATTCTATGTTTACTATGAGCAATAGAATATAGATTATGAAATTGAACAGATAAAAATGAGATTGTAAATTTTCATACTGCAGAGATAATTAAGCTTGGATATTTGCAAGCAAAAATTATTAATGCCAACCACTCAAAGGACACGAAAAATCTTTTATTAGATTCATGATAGTCATTAAAAGTCTTACTTAATAAATGGAGTGGAAAAAATTCAACGACTTCAACGTTTAGTGGATCACATGAAGGAAATCCTCTTCTGCTTCGCAACTGAGGGATTCCAGGCATGGAATTCAAGCAAGCAGAACATGGCATGAATAGACTTTCTAAGGTATAATTAATTTGGTTATTCAGGTCAAAGAAACATCTTTGATGCACATTGTCCGACCAACAAGAAAGCCACAGAAGATTCTACTGACTGGATGGAGACGAGATATTGATGATATGATTATGGTGAGTTTAAATTAAAGCTCCTAATTCCTTTTCATTTTGCCTCAATGCTGCAGGTTCAGAGAGGAAACTTGCCGAAGAACTTAATTATCCCAAAGACTACAGAGCGGATTCTTTTTTGTGGTTGGCGACGAGATATGGAGGATATGATACTGGTAATCTTGTGAGGAGCCAACTGTATGCTTTCCTTACTCATGCAAGCTTTTCTCTATAGACTATGGGGGCAGAGATTTCTTGCTTGTTTTCCGTATCTACCCACTGCCTCTCAGCCTGTGTATATGCTTCCAAGTTTTCTGATTATTTTTTCATTCCATCTCTTAGTTCCAGAGAATGATGAGAGAAGCCCAGAAAGAACAAAGTATTTAAGATCTGAACAATTTTTGAAAATGATGCTCTGTAACTCCAACAAACTCAGCTACTCATTCTAGGTATTGGATGCCTTCCTAGCACGTGGTTCAGAGTTGTGGATGTTCAATGAAGTCCCAGAGAAGGAAAGAGAAAAGAAGCTGACAGATGGTGGCCTGGATATTAACCAGCTGGCAAACATAATACTGGTAAACCGTGAGGGTAATGCTGTTATACGACGCCATCTAGAGAGTCTTCCCTTGGAATCATTTGACTCGGTGAGTAAGATTCACTAAATATCTAAAGAAAATGCACATTCGGTAATATGAAGTGATTGTGTTCTGATGTTAATGTTGCTCAGATAGATTGGATCCATTACCCTCTACTGCTGGAGTGGGTGGAGGGAATAAGATGGGTTTTCTAGGGTGTTCCTGTTCATATTGTGTCTTTTATAACTTGTATCACTGTTCTGAATTTTCTTTTTCATGTACAGATCTTAATTTTGGCAGATGAATCAGTGGAAGATTCTGCAATTCAGGCTGATTCCAGATCACTTGCCACATTACTGTTAATACGTGACATTCAGGTACTTTTTGGAAAGAATATTTTATATCTTATCCTATGCCACATTTTTGACAATTTGTTCCCCATTACATCTATTTGTCTCATGTTGTTTAGATATATGATATACTGTCGTTCTAAAAAGTAAGTTTTATATGGTAAATTATTTTATTGATAATGAAAAAATTTCATATACAAGCAGTAATTCAAAAAGTATAGAATATACAACATATAATCATTACAAAAAACATCCAATCTTCTATGCACCGAAACCTCTTGGGTGCACCAAAAAGAAACTAGGAACGAGAGGCTATTCTTCAAGTCTGCATAGTCCTTCGCTGTTCCATCAAGGGCTCTCATATTCTTTCCTTCCACGATGCACATGACTGCTAGTGAGGCAACATCCCTAGCTCCTTGAATTCTTTTTTCTTCTAAAAATTCAGTTGGTGAGTGCTTCCATTGCTATGCCCTTTGTTGCCCATTGCATCCCAAACCATCTCAAAATCTCACACCACAAATGGAGTTGTTACTGGACAATTAGGAAGAGGTGGTTTCACTATGTTGCCCGGATATGGGTGTTACAGAGGTGTCGAGATTTTGGGTATTGTATTGTGATGGGTCATTTGGTTTGGATACAAGTTATGATGGAATTAGTTATGTTGGGATAAGTTATGCTGAGAGTGATTTTTATTGTTTGTTTGGTTTGACATATTCAAACTACTATTATTCATGGTATAATTTCTAAGAACAAGATGTTTGTTTACAAAATTACCCTCCACTTTATTTAGTTTTTTTTTTTTCATTTTCTTTGCAAGCTTTAATTTTTCATTGTTAAAAATAAATTTTCATCTTATTTAACGTATGTGTATGTATTTCATGATTGTGCCATTTGTTTTAAAAATTAAACTTTCATCTTATTTAACTTAAAAATAAAACTTCCATCTTATTTAGTTTGAAATAAAATTTTCATCTTATTTAACTTAAAAATAAACTTTCCATCTTATTTAGCTTAAAAATAAAACTTCCATATTATTAAAAATAAAACTTCTATCTTATTTAGCTGAAAAATAAAACTTCCACTTTAAGTTTACTAAAAGTAAAAAAAAAAATATTATTAAAATAATTTACATTTTAATTGATATATAAAAAATTATTTTTAAGTGAGTAATAAACTATTTAATTTAAAATATATAATTTAGTAGTGGAGTAAACTTTTCAAGTGAAATCAAAATATACATAAACATAAGTATTAGACAAATAAATTCAACTTATAATATATTCATAAATAAAAATTATATTTATAAAATATAACTTTTTTAAATGAAAAATATATAAAAACAACGATTAGTTAAGGTTGTGAATATTATTAAAAATTATGTTAATATACATAAATATAAAAATGGTGTATAAAAGAGGGGGGTATTTTTGTTATTTCACATACTATATTTTCAGGATAAATTATCCTGGGATTATTATTCCACCCCAGGAAGGGATAACTTATCATAGGACTAATTGTTAATACTGGGATAAGTTATCCCAGTCTGTGCAACCAAACAAAGAATTAAAGGCCACTAAAAAATAATCCCAGGATTAGCTTCTCCTATCCATCACACCAAACAACCCCTAAGTGTATAGTGGTTGAGGATGTTGAAAGTGCTATTTGAAGGATGCGCAGGGGAAGAGCAGTCGGGCCAGACAAGATCTTGGTAGAATTTTGGAAGACTACAGGTGTGGTAGGTATGGAGTGGTTGACTAGACTATTTAATGTTGTTTTTAAGATTGCGTAATGCTCGAGGAGTGGAGGTGGAGTACAGTGATTCTGTTGTACATGAACAAGGGTGACATTCACAGTTGCAACAACTATAGGGTATCAAAAGTTAAGCCACATTATGAAAATTTAAGAGAGGGTGGTGGAGACGAGGATGAAGAGGGACATATATATTTCTGAGAGTCAGTTTAGATTCTTTTTTTTTTTGGTAAACAGTTTAGATTCAATATTTGGGGTGCTCGATTATAGAAGTGTCACGACCCAAAAACTCGGGTCATGATGGCACTTATCAGTAGGTGAGCTAACCCATATCGCGGAACGACAAGTAACATGCATAATAGGTAGAATCAACAATTAACAAGATAACATGAACAATTTAAATGGTAAAGCAGCAGAAATGAGAAGAATAGTAATATATAGAACTCAAAATAAAAGATCCTATTCCATGACTTGGTGGTCACAAGTACAAAGCTGCTAAAAGGGAATACAAGTCCCAAAAGTGGACAAAATATAGACTTGTCTCAAAGTCAAAGGACTTGTCAGAAACTATGTACAGAGGGAGATAAGTCAAACTGGGATGCCATAAACTCACCCTCAATCTCCAAAGATCTCTATAAATGCTCAAATCACTGTTGCCTAATGGTACTCGGATCTACATTAAGAAAATAGATACCGAGTGTAGTATGAGTACCAAAACAACAGATTCCAGTAAGCATCATAGGCCGGCTTATCTTTGAAAGTGAATACAATAAGAAAAGCGAGGAAGTAACAACAACTAGAGGTCAAAAGAATCGAAACAATCATGAAAATCTAACTATAAAGTCCACGAGTCAAAAAAAAGAAAAGAATATTACGATAAAGTAATTAACTATAACTTAATTGGACCCCATAAGCCCGGAAGATATACTCGTGGACGAGAACCAGTGAATCCAGACCAGAGGAGTGCATAACTCAGATCTCGAACCACGACTAAGACATATGAAGAATCCAAAAGAACCATACCGGCAGGTCTTAACTCGACTGAGGATAATGTGCCTGAAACTTGGACGGCGACTGAAGGCAATATGCCAAGCCTTGAATTTGTCACATACCAAAACACCCCCTAGATGTGACTGGCACCCGCCAATACTATCTGTCGGGAGAACCAAACATCTATACACACATCCA
>JBCEWC010008007.1:0-20589 GCA_038996855.1 Solanum aculeatissimum | reverse complement strand
GTCTTAGGATCTTAAGAGAGAGTATAGGAGAGTTCTAATGGATGAATGAGGGTTTAGGGAATATTTTAGGGGTTTAGGATACCTTATTGGACCAAAACGGGGCTTAGTGAAATGTTAAATCACGAAAATACCATTATAAAATGGAGCTTTTAAATGGACACAGTGCCCAAACGTCTGTTACAGTTCCGTTCAACAGTGAACGGTCCGCTTACCCTGCCGTCCAACCACACTTAACCATTTCCTTTAACGCGAACTCTAGGAGGACTTTCTGTTACACTCACGAACCACTAGATGGTTCGTTCAAGATGTTACTATCCGTTTAAGGAAACGTTTAACCATAATTAGCCTCAAAAATCATGTTCAATCTTTTTCCTTGCCACTGTCCAACTTGACGGGACAGGGGGCGGCTCGTGAAATACCAAAGGAGCTGTGCAAGGCTTCGTTGGTTTGGACTTAGCTTAGGGGTAGTTTCAGGACACCCCTAGTTCACTGAAACACCTGAAGAGGCACCACATGAACCGTGAAAAGTTTCATGGCCGGTGCCAACGTCCTTGGCCACTTTTCTAAGCCTATCTCCAATGGCTTCCGAATTTCAGATAGTGTCACTGGTTTGGCCATATATCTCTCATCCAAACTCCAAATTAAGTGAAACTACTTGTGTTGCAAAGATAACTCAAAGATATTCAATTTTATATGTGGTAGCGCACATGGTTCATCCCACATCAAAAGTTATGACTGTTTGAAGTACACTGCCGAAACTGTCCCTCTAGGCCACTAACTAGCCCAATTTGCATTCGGCCACTTAAACTCAACCCGTGGCCACCAAAACTCAACCATGTCTTGTATTACATCATATAATGCCAACCATAACTAGATTTGGAAAATATTCAGGTTGTTATAAGCTCACATGGTGTTATATGTCAGTTATGGTCTATTCCAACAAACGTAAGATATTGATTGCATCACCCATCATATGTGTTTTACTTATGCATTACTTTACTCATATTGAATGTAATTCCTTGTGCATGCTTAAGATTATGTTAAATTGTCCTTACCATTTCATGAAGTAAAGTCCTTACCTTATAAATAATAGTATTACAATTCCATACTTGCATTGCATCTCACATGCTTAGTATATTCCAAAAGTAATAATGTATATTTAGCCTACATGATTTCATCATGTAGGGAGACGCTCTCCTCTCCAGCTCATGGCTAGTTCTTCTAACACTCCAAGACTAGTTTTATTGTGGTGAGCTCTTAGTTTTGAACTCAACCTATTTTTCCTTCCTGCTATGGATTTTGGACATGATATATTTGTGGTTTTTAAACCAGAGGGTTTTAATTTCTATGTTCAAATTTAGAATCTTATCTATTTGAAGGAAATCGACCATTTCAAATTTCTGTTTATCCATCTTTTAAATGGTATATTTATGGACACTATGTATATTTTATGATGATGTTTTAAATTTGAACGATGTCACTTAGTCCCTACCCCATTTACTTCTTCAAATATATGAGTTTAGGCCTATGAATGCTTGACATGCTAAGATGGCTTAGGTAAGATGCCTATAGGTGTCTCATTCATCGTGTGATGACTAGGCTTTAGGCTTGGGTCATTATAAACTTTGTATCAGAGCATGAGGTTTTAAAATATTTCTCGGATTCCCAAGTATAACACGTTGAGTAGAATCTCGTTCAAGGTTGTGAAGCGTGCCATAATCATGAGTGAAAGACTATGAGGCATTTAGAAAAGTCCTCCCTTCTTTCTTATTCATATTGAGCCTTTAGAGTTGTCTAAGGTTCTCCTATAACTAACGATGATCACTTTGCTATTTGTAGATCATGCCACCAAGAAGAGCTCTACAACCGAGGAACACACTCGAGCAACAAGCCCCTCCATTGCAACAAGATGATGGGATATCTCATGCGTAGTTTAAAGCCGCATTCACCATGTTATCCCAAGCTTTTGCTAATCAAGCCAATAGGGAGATCATCATTCCTCCCCAAGTGCCTACTTTAGCTACATGGGTTAGAAACTTCATGAGGATGAGTCCTCCGGAATTCCACGGTTCCAAGGTGGAGGAGGATCCTTTTGAATTCGTTAATGAGGCTTTCTGGATAGTCACCATAATGAGAGTTCCCTCAGAGGAGAAGGCCAAGCTAGTGCCCTACCAACTAAAAGGGATGGCAAAGATTTGGTATGAGCAATGGGTGGAGGAAAGGGGTCAAGGAATGGGTCCAATCGAATGGAAATAGTTCAAGGGTGCTTTCTTGAATCGATTCTTTCCCATAGAATTAAGGGAAGCCAAGGTACAAGAATTCATCAACCTTAGGCGAGGGGACATGAGCGTGAGGAGTATGCTCTCATGTTCACCAAACCCTCCAAATTTGCCCTTTTTATGGTAGAGCATCCAAGAGCCCAAATGAGCAAGTTCATATCCGATGTATCAGACTTGGTGTTAAAAGAGTACAAAATGTCCATGCTCGTGAAGGAGATAGATATCTCTCAGTTGATAACGTCGTCAAGAAAATTGAGGAGGAGAAGTCGAGGGAGAGATCAAAGGAGTCCAGAAGGACTCGATTGATGGTGGGAGATATTCTCACAAAAAGGGTGGAGGCCACAACAATTTCCAAGATGGACAAAAGCAAGGTGGCCAAGGGTTTACCAACACTCCATCTCCCAGATCCACTAAATACAAGGGGATAGTTCCAAAGATGCAAACTTCTAATTTCCTTAAGTATGGGAGGCCTCACAACGGAGAGTGCTTGGCCTATTAAAATGCATGCTTTAAGTATGGAAAGCCCGATTATCATGCAAAATACTACAGGAGTAGAGGTGTAAGGTCCCAAGGCCAAGTTGGGCAAGTTCAAGTTGCCCTAAGGAGCAACTGCTTCTATATTCTTCATAGCCGACAAAAAGTTGAAGAGGCCCTCTAATTGGTATGTTTAAAGTTTATAATTTTGATACATATGCATTATTAGATTGGGGGGAAAACTTGTCATTTGCAACTCTATTTCTTACAAATAGATTCCATGCATGTCCTAAAATTCTTAATATGTCTTATGAAGTGTGTACCCTCATAAGAGAGTCCATTATTGCACAAAGAGTTTATAGAAATTATCCTATCTCTATCTTGCATAGCGTTGTCCCTTGTAACTTAGTATAACTCTCCATGGTTGATTTTGATGTTATACTTGGGATGGATTGGTTGCATGCTTCCTATGCCTCCATTGATTGTAGAACTCGTAGAGTCAAGTTCCAATTAACAAATGAGTCTCTTCTTGAGTGAGAGGGTAGAAATTCTTCATGTAGAGGTTTGTTTGTTTCCTTTCTAAAGACTTAGAAAATGATCGCAAAGGGATGTATATATCATCTAGTGAGGGTCAAAGATGTAACTTCAAAAGTCCCTTCCCTTGAGTCGATCCCCATCATTAATGAATTTCTCAATGTATTTTTGGATGAGCTACTGGGTGTTCCTTTTGTAAGGAAAATAAATTATGGCATAGACCTCCTACCCGACATTCAACCTATCTCAATTCCTCTTTATATAATGGCTCTCGTAAATTTGAAAGAATTAAAGGAAAAATTGAAAGATTTGTTGGAAAGGGGTTTTATTAAACCTAGTAGGTCTCCATGGGGTGCTCCGGTTTTGTTTGTAAGAAAGAAAGATGGATCACTCCACATGTGTATAGACCACTGGCAACTCAACATGGTCACTATTAAGAACAAATATCCACTCCAAGAATAGATGACTTATTTGACTAACTGCAAGGGGCGACAAATTTCTCCAAGGTTAAATTGAGGTTTGGGTATCACTAACTAAGAGTGAGAGTGATATTTCTAAGATGGATTTTTGCACTAAGTATGGTCACTTTGAATTTATGGTAATGTCTTTTAGACTCACTAATGCACTGGTTGTAGTCATGGACCTTATTGATAGGGTATTCAAGCCCAAGCTTGACATGTTCATAGTGGTGCTCATCGATGATATCCTAATATACTACTGAAGTAAGGAAGAACACATGAAGCACTTGAATGTGGTGCTAAAAACTTTAAGGGAGCAAAGGTTTTTTAAAAAATTTGACAAGTGTGAATTTTGGCTAAGTGAGGTTACCTTCCTTGGGCATGTGGTATCAAGTGATGGTATCAAGGTTGATCCTAAAAATATAGAAGTGGTTAGAAATTTTCCAAGACCATTGACTCCTATAGACATTAGGAGTGTTTTGGGCCTAGTCGGGTATTACAGAAGGTTTGTGGAAGGTTTCTCCTCCATTTCGTCCCCATTGAGCAAGTTGACTCAAAAGAAAGCAAAGTTTGTGTGGAAGGATGAGCATGAGAAGAGTTTCCAAGCCTTGAAGGATCAATTGACTTCAGCTCCAATCTTGACTTTGCTGAAGGGAAATGATGGATTTGTTGTTTATTGTGATGCTTCAAGGATTGGGTTGGGGTGTGTGTTGATGCAACATGGCAAGGTGATTGCCTATGCCTCAAGGCAATTGAAGGTACATGAGAAGAACTACCCAACTTATGATCTTGAGCTTGCGGACGTAGTATTTGCTTTGAAAATTTTGCGTCACTACTTGTATGGGGTTTATCTAGATGTCTTCACTGATCACAAGAGCCTCCAACATGTGTTCACCTAAAAGTATCTCAACTTGAGGCAACAAAAGTGGTTAGAGCTTCTCAAGGACTATGATATGAATGTAAAGCATCACCCGAGTAAAGATAATATGGTAGCCGACGCTCTCAGTAGAGTTTACATGGGTAGTGTCTCTCACATAGAAGATGATGAAAAAGGGGGGTTGGCCAAGGAAGTCTATAGGTTGGCTAAGTTGGGAGTAAATTTAATAAATTTGGAAGTGGTGGTGTGATGGAACTACATGGGTCTGAATCTTCTTTGGTTGAGGATGTTAAGTCCAAGAAAAAACATGATCCCACCTTAGTTGAATTAAAAACATTGGTAAAGGAAAGAAAGCTAGAACATTTCTCATAAGGGGGGATAGTGTACTCTGATATCAAGGGAGATTATGTGTGCCAAATGATAATGAGTTGAAGAAGTTGATATTGCAAGAGACTCACAACTCTTTTTATTTTATTCACCCCGGTTCTACAAAAATGTATAGATATTTGAGGGAGGTCTATTGGTGGAACAAAATGAAAAGAGACATTTTCAAGTTTGTGTCTGAATGTTCCAACTCCTAACAAGTCAAGATTGAGCATCAAAGGTCGGGTGTCCTAGCTACTAGCTCAAGATATTGATATTCCTACTTGGAAGTGGGAAGAAGTCAATATGGACTTTGTAGTGGGATTGCCTAAGACCAATAAGTACTTTGATTCCATTTAGGTGATAGTAGATTGCATGACAAAGTCGGCTCACTTCTTACCGATCAAAATAATATTCAGTGTCGAAAACTATGCTCACTTGTATATCTAAGAATTGGTGAGATTGAATGGAATTCTATTATCATCATATTAGATTGTGGTATCCAATTTACCTCTTATTTTTGGAAATCTTTTTGAAGGAGTTTTGGTACTAAGGTAAAGTTAAGTACTGTCTTCCATCCCCAAACCAATAGGCAAGCTGAGAGAACCATTCAAACATTGGAAGATATGTTGAGAGCTTGTGTGTTGGAGTTCAAGAGAGGTTGGGATGAGCATTTACCCCTCATCAAGTTTGCCTACAATAATAGTTTCTATATAAGCATCGAGATGGCACCATTTGAGGCATTGTATGGTAGACGGTGTAGATCACCTATTGGGTGGTTTGAAGTTGGTGAGATCACCTTTCTATGACTAGACTTAGTCATGGATATGGTGGAAAAGGTGAAGCTCATAATGGAAAATTTGAAAATGGCTAAAAGTTGACAAAAGTCCTACTCCAATGTGAGGAGGAGGGATCTTGAGTTCAACATTGGTAATTGGGTCTATTTGAAGGTGTCTTCCATAAAAGGTATGATCCAGTTTGGAAAAAGGGGAAAATTAAGCCCTAGGTATATAAGGCCTTATAAGGTGGTGAGAAGAGTGGGCAAAGTGGCATATGAGTTGGAGTTACCTATGGAAATGAATTTGATTCATTTAGTCTTTCATGCGTTGATGTTGAGATTGTTCATAGGCAATGCAAACTCAATAGTTCCCTTGGAAGATGTGAACATTGAAAAGAACTTGAGTTATGAGGAAATACCTGTTGAAATTCTAGACCAGCAAGTGAAGAAGCTAAGGAACAAAGAAGTTGCATCCATTAAAGTACTTTGGAGAAATCAACAAGTTGAGGTTGTAACATAGGAAGCAGAAGCAGACATGATGAAGTGTTACCCACATCTATTCCACTCTACTCAAGCCTAAGGTATTAAGTTCTCTTTTTCCTGAAACCTCTAATTCCTTGCATTTCAGTTTTTGCATGATGCATACACTCATTCCTATGTTTGTGGACTATTTTGACACATATGTTAAGTATGGATTTGTAAATATTTCATGAAAAGATGTTTAAATTGCATTTTTGTATGCATGTTGGGTTGTTAGTTGATTTTTAACTCCTTAAAGCCTACGGTTAAGTACATTCGGGGACAAATGTTCCCAAGAAGGAGATATTGTAATGACCCTCAAGTTAGGAGCCTAGAAAGTGCAGAAAAGTTGGGTTAGAAATGCTCATGGGTAAGTTCATAAAGTCAATCTCACGGCCCGTGATATGAACCACGAGTCATAGACTAGGCTCGTGGATGAGAGCCTTAGAAAGTTGAGATTTTTCTAAGTATATAATGATCCAGGAAAGTCATTTATGGCCCGTGAAAGGAAATATGGATCGTGGATAGTGTCGTAGGTGTAAGTTCCAAACAAGAAGGAAATTTGGAGCTTCTAGAAAGTAACCCACGACCAATAGGATGGTCCATAGTCCCATGGATAGCCCGTGGTTAGACTCCGTAGATGAGGTCCAAAAAATTAGAAATTTCACTAAGTGTGGAAGGACTCTACGAGGCCATCCATGACTCATGGATTAAGGTACGACCCATGGATAAGGGTTTCGTGATTGGTGGTCGATAACCAGTTTCTGAAGATTGGAAAAGGAGAATAGGACAATGAGAACCATGACTCTTGGTTCCATCCAAGACCCATGATCAAGGTCTCGTGGATTGAATCCAACAATTTTAATGCAGGGCAATTTTTTCCTTTCCGCCAATCCTAAACCTAAACTATGTCATTTTTGTGTCTCTTTAGGCCCCCATTCAAACCTTAAATCCCTAGATTCCCATTCTTTTATCATTATTCCACTTTGTAAAAAATCCTAAGGCATTCATCCTCTCTAAAAACATGCTAAGGAGGCTAGGGATTTCAAGGGTTTCTTCCATAATAGCAAATTCCTTCTTCGTAGGCTTACCTAAGGTATGCGAGTTGATTTGTGGGTCTACTTTCACCTAAAAAGTCCTACATTCAAATCTTTTACCTTTTCTTTAACTTCCTTCAATACTACCATGCATGTTAATGATGATTTCATGATGTTTTATGTTATCATATCCCATTAATATTACCATGAGATGTTATACCAAGTATTTAAATGAGTCTTGAGTTAAGGGTGATAAACCCAATGATTAATTCTTTGAATGTTGATGTGGGTTGATTTGCATGTTTTGAATAAGCATATTTTCCCATGATCATGCATGGTCCTCATGATTTATGAATGTTTCAACTTATGACTAAGTCCACTAAGTTTAAAGTCAATCTATGTATATTATATGATGAAAATTAAGGCATAAAAGGGAGGTTTGAAATTGATGATTTGTCAAAAATATAAGCATGTTTACTATGCCCTAAATGATATTTATGATGGTCCCCAAGAAGAAAGGATAATTCTCACTTGGTGATTTCATAAGTTTCGAACTACTCTTGATATTGCTACTTATGATTCTAAGTGTCATAATTTGACCAAGTGTATGATTAAAAAACTCTGTAGGATGACTTAGCACCAAATGAGGCATTGAGGTAGGGTTCATCAAGGGAACCCTAGGAGCAACCCTTTGCCCCATTAACTATGTGCCACTATAGGAGCCCTTGTAGGCTAGGCTAGTGGATCCACATAGGCCATTTATTATATATGATGATGCATGCTATGTGATGTAGTTCCACCTAGCAAGTGGTCTCCCCGTGCTAGCGTAGGGTTATGTTTGATTCCATGTAGTAGCTCACATGGTCTTATATGTTAGTTATGATCCATTCCCACAAACGTAAGATATTGATTCCTTCGTCTCATCACATGTGTTTCACTTATGCATTATTTTTACTCAAATTGAACATAATTCCTTGTGCATGCTTAAGCTCATGTTAATGTTATCCTTACCATTTAATGCATTAAAATTCTTACCTTTTGAATGATGGCATTACAATTTCATACTTGCATTACATCTCACATGCTTAGTACATTCCAAAAGTACTAACGCATATTTCATACTTGCATTGCATTTCCTAGGGCCTGACTCGTGGTAAGTTCTTCTGACGCTCCAAGACTAGTTTTATTATGATGAGCCCTTAGTTTGAGACTCAACCTTTTTTTTCCCTCTTGCTATGTATTTTGTACATGATGTATTTGTGGTTTTTAAACCAGAGGCTTTTACTTTCTATGTTCAAAATTGGAATCTTTTCTATTTGAAGAAAATCGATCGTTACCGATTCCCATTTATCCATATTTTAGATGGTATATTTATGGAAAATATGTATGTTTTACGATGATGTTTTAAATTTGAACGATGTCCCTTAGTCTCTACCTCATTTACTTTCGCAAATGTATGAGTTTATGCCTATGAATGTTTGACATGATACGATGGCTTGGGTGAGATGCCTACGGGTGCCTCATTCGCCGTGTAACAACTGGGCCCTAGGCTTGGGTTGTTACATAGCCTATATATACATAGAAATAGATATTGTAGCCTTCATTTTTATGGTTGTTATACAAAGATGATAAACATCGACAACACACAAAAAGTATCACCAATAACTAAGAGGAGTGGCATCAGATTTGGCATTCAACTTAGGAGGTCAACTACAGATCCTTGGTTGAAAGAACTGCAAACTCCAGACGATTATCTCCTTATACTTCGTTAGTCAAAAATCACTAGTTTTCTTAAATATCAAAAGAAAATTAGCCTGGGAATAGAAAAAATGAAGATGAAAAAGAGTAGCAGGTACCTTGGTCAAGTGATAGTCTTTGTATGAAGAAAAAATTAGACCTCACGAATAGAACAAGGCGGAAGCACGATTGAAGAGCATAAATTACAATTGTGCTGAAGATGCTCACAAAGGAAAGAAAGCTACATTTATATAGAATGGTCTTTAGAAAAAATGTGCTTTGCCCTATCTAATTATAATTTGTTATGTTATTGGGCTGAATTACTTTTGATATTATTGATTTGAAATATAAAATGGCTTAACAACCACAAAAATTTATTTTTTTAAAAAATTATTGCTTAAGGAGTTGCGGCATTCAAAGTAGATGAAAAAAGTGAACGAAAGAGTAACATTTTATGTTGAAATCAAATCTCTCACATTTATTAGCGCCTACATATCATCAGATCTTGTTTGTCTGTTAAGCTTCTTTATAGTCATGCCTAGGGGTGTACATGGAGTAGGTAGATTTAGATTTTTCAACTATCAAAGTAAATTATTTGTGTCAGATTTTCAATCTATAAATCAAATTAAATCGATAAAACTCAAATTTTTCAACCTCAGATTTTTTTAGATTTCTCAAAATTTTGAATTTTTTTGGGTAAAGTATTCATACAAACATATAATTAACTTGTGTTTCAAATATTTTTCTAACCCTACAAAAATATAACTATCAAAGGTATCTTATGAAAATAACATGAAATATGATATGAGTGACTGACAATAAAATAATAAAAAATAATAATAAAAATGCATAAAATAAATATTATAAGTAAATAAATCATAATGAAAATGCACATAATTCTGAAAGTACTAAATCATTCTAAAGTAAGTATAATAAACAACATGACGAAATATTAAAATCATCTCCAACACAACACTATTTGATCTGACACTATTCATCAACATTAGATCACTTTTCGTTATTATATTTTAATTCTAATTATATAATATTTTTTGAAAATATAAATAAAATAAAATTAATAATATAATATTGAAGAGAAAAAAGAATATAAAGAGAATATTCTTTTTTAGAGTAAAATTTAGAGTTAAGCATATAAAACACAATCAAACTATCTTTTTTTTCAAGTTTTCGTACCTAAATTATTAGTCACTCTCTTGAAAAAATCTTGTCACATGGCATTCCGTATGGAAAAAATATTTGACCTTGACAAAAACTAAATAAACTATTAGTATAAGTTAAAAATTAAAGATTAAAGTATCACTATCCCAAAAAAAAAGGAAATCATTTTTTATAAAATTAAAATTAAAATATTTTTCTTAATCCATTCCACCATTTTCTCTCCCCATACTTCCCCCATCCACCGATCCACTCAATTATTATAATTTATTTTTCTCAAATCTTACTTCAACACTCCCCTACCCCACGTACCACCCGCTCCTTCCCCAGAAACGAAATACTCCCTCTATTCCATTTTAGGTGGCACTGTTTGACTTGGCACGGTGTTTAAGAAAAAAATAATTTGAAACTGATGTCTCTCAAGTCACACCTCCTTTTTGAGGTAAAGCGGTCGTCAAGTAAATAACCTAATCGAGATTAGGATCGTTCCCACGAGGGATGTGGTACATTCCATAATCAATTCAATGCAACTTGAGAATGATTAACCTACTTATCTCCCTAGGAAAGGGGGTTTGAAAACAAAAATTTTAATTAAACTAAATGAATGTAAGAAATAAAGAATCAGTGGAAGTGCTAACTATGATGAAGTGTTCCCCATGAATCCCTAACTTAGTAATATCGGATACATGTAATTCTTTTTCAGTGTGTAGGTGTAGGACAGTAAGTTAGGTTTACCTAAGTCTTTGATCCAGCAAATAGGTAAATTTCACCCCGGAACTTGATCTGTCTGTGTGGTGTGACACTACTAACCATTACTCTAATCCCAGTACAACCTCCCCTTAATCCGGTTAAGTTGATTAGATGAGAAAAAGCTCAATCGTCTCATGTTAATTACCTCTTTTCCTATTCATCACTTCGTTAATCCGGAAAGTGATACTAGGTGAATTCTAATGTTGGCCACCGTTAAAAATCAATTAAAGTGAAGAGAATAATTAATACGCCCTAACACACCTGTCAAGAATTACACGTTAATCGATTTTACCTTGTTAGTTCATCATAGTTCCCAAAATCCTAGTTATGGATTTAGCTACGCATTATCAGCGTAAACACAGAGATTATGATATAGAAGAACCTAATTAAGCACTTACAAGATGAAATTGAAACCACAAAATTCAACTCTTCAATTAAAATCACGAGTTTGAATCAAGAACACACAATGTATGATAAATCCTAAGTGTATTCACTCAAATAAGGTTCAAATTTCATTCTCTCCGTAAACTTAATGAAAAATAACCTAAAAACCTATTTATAATAAGTAAAATATAAAACCAAAAGGAACTAGGAAAACTGTGTCGGCAATCTTCACAGGACCTCTTTATGGCTCATGAACCACTTCACAACCTGTAGATTGGGGTTTCGTGGATTCTGGTAGTGTTCAATAATTACCTTCTACGAAATCATTCCACGACCCATTAAAGGTCTCGTCTTATTACTTTTCAGCATCTCTCCATCTACTGATCCTCAGGGCACGACCATCACTTTACGGCTCGTGTAATATTATACAGCTCGTGGATCCTCCTCGCAGAGGTGACTTCAACTTTGCACCCCTCGCTGGAACTTTATATGAAACCCTCTCCATGACTCGTGGACTACTTCACGGCTCGTAGAGGGTTTTGTGAAACACCAAAAATGTAACAACCCAAAATTTTTCGAACTTTGTTCTGTTGATTGAGGCCTGATTTGAACCTATCTTGGTTATATTATGAGTTTTCCGAGTCTCTCTTGCATGACCGTCTTGGAAGAAATCACATTGGTTAAGTTTTTCTTGACTTATCATGGGTGTACGGACTTTAAATAGCCATATCCCTTGGTATGGGATGAACTGTGTGAGCCACAATATATCAAATTGAAGCTATTTGAGTTATATTCCTAACTCACTTGATTTCACTCAATTCAGAGTATGGATATGGGAGTTATGGCTCTTACGGAAAGAGTGCCTGCACCAGGAAGCATTCTGGAAAAGGAAAGAGGAGAATTGGCTAAGGCACTACCTCACGGCAGGCTCACAGGCTGTGTGTGGCCTCATGGTCCGTGAGGCAGACCGTGCAACCTCACACGAGGCATGGTAAAGTATTTTGGGATGGCCTTGGCCTACGGATCGATTCTATGTATAAGGTTAACATTTTGGAAATCGCGTCAACTTGAAGGTGGGTTCACGGGCTGTGTGGAGTCTTAAGACCCGTGAACGTGTCCATGTGGTGTACCATCCAGAAGCCAAGGTTCTGAGCCAAGGGAGGCCCTACAGACTATCTCACAGACCGTGTGGAGCCTCACAGCTCGTGTGCCTAGCCGTGTGGTTGCGAGAGGAGAATTTTTCTAAGTATTGAATCTTCGAGGGAAAAGTTATTTCCAAGGGTGGCTTCAGGGGAGAGGCTCATGGACCATCTGGCCCCTCACAATCCGTGTAGTTGATCGTGTGGGTGACGTTTCAAATTTTCCTATCCATTGCTAGATTGATGCTAGTCTTCAAGTGAAGCCTCACGACAGGGCTCACAGACCGTGAGTCACTACACGATCCGTGAGTCACTACATGATCCGTGTAGTGGCCTTCGTCTGTGACGTTTCCAAATTTTCTTTTTCATTTCTTTAATTTTCATGAATTTTACTTACTTTGAAATTGGGTCTTTTAAATTATGAATGATTTTATTAAATTAAAGTATGGGTTGTATTTAGTTATTGATTTTAAGGTGAATTAAGCCCTAATTTGTTGAATTCCATTGGATTTATGAAGGTTCAAATATGCATGTTCCTTTAAAGTCTTCAATTCAAGCATGGGTAGTATGAATTATGATTTTAATTATTGATTTCCTTATGATTTAATTATGAATCTATTTTATTATGATGATTTAAATATTAAGATCAATTACTCATGTTATTCATTGATCATTCATGGAATTTGCATTCATGAGCATGGAGACTTGACTTGATGAAACTCTTGATATGGGCTTTGACCGACCCACTTGACTTGACTTGATCTTTGTAAGACATGGGATATGACTAGAATGTGATCGCATCTTGTATTGACTTGACTCTTTGAGCATATTGGGTGTTTACACCATCTTGTACTTGTTAGAATGAGCTACTCCTATGCATTGATCTTCGAATTTGGTACTTGGACTCTTGTTTGGCCTTTGAGCCTAATTATGGAAAGACTTGAATAATGATTTGGTTTTTTAGCCCAATTTTTCATTTGCATTGATTCAAAGTATTGAACCTCCATTTGGAATCTTGTATATATATATGTGTTCCCATGAGATGAGACTTAGCACTAAGGAATTGGAGTCGGGGTGGATTATCTTCAAGGATCCATACTTCCTTCCGTCAAACCATGTGCCAACATGGAATTTCTCCCATGGTGGGATGACTTGTTTTGTTTCCCCTGTTTAGGTTGACTTGGGATCTACCTGGCAAGTAGTCCAATTCCAAGTAGTAGCTGGCTTGGTCTCTCTTATTGTCGATTGAGGACACATCCCCGCTATGAATATGTAGGTTTTGCATTCATGCATCATGGAATTCATGGCATATTGATACAATATTCTTCCTTGCTTATATACTCTTTCTATATATATATGTGCCCTTGTCATCTACTTTATGTGATAGGTTCATGTTCATATGCATGGCATGCCCGCATACTTAGTGCATTATATGTGCTAACCCATACTCTTGTCTACATGATCTAACCATATAGGGACCGAATATGATATTCATCCACCTTTGGATGCTTTGTAGAGATTTCGATTTGTTGCTAGTGGTGAGCCCTATACTTCAAGGGCAAACCCCACCTTCCTCTACCTTATGTTTTGTTATGTCTTACTTTATCTTATGACTTGAGGGTGAGCCTGGAATATGTCGTGGCCCTGTCTTATTCTAGGTAGAGGCGTTGTTGGACATATCATATTCTATTATACACCGTATTATGTGCCTATATGAGATTCTTTGACTATTTACGCTTGTTATGATCATGCTTATGCTATTATGATTGGTTGGCTAAGAATGTGCCATGTGGAAAGTCCCAAGTCCCTCCTTGTCCCCATAGCTTGAGTCCTACTTATCCGCCCCTTAGAATGTAATTGTTACGTGATATGTGATTCATGATAATCCCATTCCCGATGATATCCCCATAGCTTGAGTCCAAGTCCCAAAATCGCTTAGCATTATGTGATATTGATATTGTTACGCGTTTTTGAACCAATGATGTGTGCGATGATACTTGGATGGCTTGATTAAGGATTCTTGGGTTCTCTTTCTCTATGTCACAACTAGGCCCTACCTTTGGGTCATGACAAAGATGGTATCAGAGCCCTAGGTTTGTAAATGATCCTCAGAGTCCAACATGCCGTATCAAGTAGAGTCTTCTTCATGGGTGTGATGCGTGTCATACCTACGAATGGGAGGCTATGGTGATGTTTTAGGAATTGTATCACTTCATTATTTCTTATGTCATGCTATGAACCTTTCATTAAGTTTTCCTGAATTATAGGAATTCTTGTCGCTCTTTCAGAAGATGCCTCCATGAAGAGCTCCCCTCCCTAGACAGGCCCTGATCTAGGGTGAGAGACTTCACCCGAATGAATCCTCCAGAGTTATTTGGTTCGAAAGCTGATGAGGATGCTTAGGAGTTTGTTGATCAGCTCACTAAAGTGTTGACTGTCATGGGTGTTAGTTCTAAAGAGAGGGTTGAGTTGGTTTCTTATCAGTTAAAGGATGTGGCCCAGGTGTGGTACAATTAGTGGTTGGTTGATAGGGTCGTTGATGCTAAATTTGATTGAGAAGAGTTCAAGTTTGCTTTCCTAGACCGTTCTTCCCTCTTGAACTTCGGGAGGAAAAGATGACAGAATTTATCAACCTTCGATAAGGTAGCATGTCTGTGAGGGACTACTCTCTCAAGTTCACCAAGCTCTCAAAGTATGCTCCTACGCTAGTGGCGGATCCCCATGCAAGAATGCACAAGTTTATTTCTAGGGTCTCTGATTTGGTAGTGAAGGAATGTCGCACCGCTATGCTTATTTGGGACATGGACATCTCCAGGCTTATGACTTACGTTGAACAGATTGAGGGAGAAAAACTCAAGGAGAGAAGGGTGAATGACTCCAAGAGGGCCCGGTTTGATGGTGGGTTCTCCAATTCTAGGAGTGGTGGTGGAAATGGCCGATTCCATCAAGGCCAAGGTTCAAACATGAAGTTTGCCAATTCTAGGGTGCCTCCTCCTAAGGCACAAATTGGGGGTGGACCATGGCCTCCCCGTTGTGGCCAGTGTGGAGGGAATCATTTGGGCGAGTGGAGGAAGATTTTGGGTACTTTCTTTGGGTGTGGAAGTATGAACCATAAAGTTGTTGATTATCCAAAGAACTCGAAGAAAGATCAAGCGACTCCAGTTGGTCAGGGGAAGCCAAAGGCTTAAGTTGGTGGTGCTCCCAAAAATAATAGGTTTTATGCTCTTCATGCTCGATAAGAGGTGGATGAAGCTCCAAATGTCATGACTGGTATGTTAAAAGTCTTTGATTTTGATGTTTATGCTTTGCTTGATCTGGGTACAAATTTATCTTTTGTGACTCCTCTGTTGGTTATTAAATTTGGTTTGAGTCTTGAAACTTTGAGAGAACCTTATTCAGTGTATACTCTCGTGGGTGAGTCTATCATTGTCTGGAAAGTGTATCGAGGTTATCCCATTTCAGTCTTGCATAAAACCTTTCCTAATGATCTTGTAGATCTTGATATGTTCGATTTTGATATTATTCTTGGTATGGATTGGTTGTATACGTCATATGCCTCGGTCAATTGTAGGACTAGGCAAGTCAGATTCCAGATTCCTAATGCACTTATTTTGGAATGGAAGGGTATTGATTTTGCGGTTAAGGATCGATTTATTTCCTACCTCAAAGCTCGGAGAATGATTTGTAAAGGGTGTATCTATCATATTGTGAGGGTGAGAGATGTAGAAACTAAGTCTCCTACTCTTGAGCCACTGTCGGTGGTTAATGAGTTTCCCGATGTGTTCCCTGAGGATTTACCCAGTATTCCTCCTAAAAGAGAGATGGATTTTGGCATAGATCTCCTTCCGGATACTCAACCTATTTCCATTCCTCCTTACCGTATGGCTCCGGCTGAACTAAAGGAGTTGAAAGATCAGTTGATGGACTTGTTTGAGAAAGGATTCATAAGTCTGAGTATTTCACCTTGGGGTGCTCCTATGTTGTTTGTGAGGAAGAAGGATGGATCACTCCGAATGTGTATTGATTATCGACAGTTGAATAAGGTGACCATCAAGAATAAGTACTCGGTGCCCAGTATTGATGACTTGTTTGATCAACTTCAAGGGGCTGCTCATATCTCTAAGATAGATCTTCATTCGGGTTACCACCAGTTGAAGGTGAGGGAGTGTGATATTCTGAAAATAGCTTTCCAAACTTGGTATGGGCATTTTGAATTTGTAGTAATGTTATTTGGTTTGACCAATGCCCCGGTAGTGTTTATGGATCTTATGAATCGGGTATTCAAGCCATTTCTCGTTAGTTTTTTGGTTGTCTTCATTAATGATATCATGATTTACTCCCGAAATGAGCGAGAACACATGGATCATTTGAGGTTAGTTTTTTAGACCTTGAGAGAGAAGAAATTGTTTTCCAAGTTTAGTAAATGTCAGTTTTGGTTAGGGGGAAGTTCCTTTTCTTGGCCATGTGGTGTCCGGTGATGGTATTAAGGTTGATCCTAAGAAGACCGAAGCCATAAAGAATTGGCCTAGACCGTTGACCCCTTCTGATATCCAAAGTTTCCTTGGGTTGGCCAGATATTATTAGAGATTTATTGAGGCATTCTCTTCCATTGTGTCCCCATTTATTGAGTTGACTCAGAAGAAGGCTAAGTTTGTGTGGTCAAACGAGTGTGAGAAGAGTTTTCAGACTTTGAAGGACCGGCTTACATCGGCTCCTATCCTGACTTTTCCAAATAGGTTAAAGGGGTTTGTGGTGTATTATGATGCTTCGCAGATTAGGTTGGGATGTGTGCTCATGCAACATGGCAAGGTGATAGCTTATGCTTCTCAACAATTAAAGGTTCATGAACAAAACTATCCGACCCATTATCTTGAGTTGGCGGTGATAGTATTTGCTTTAAAGATTTGGAGACATTACTTTTCTGGGGTTCATGTTGATGTTTTCACCGATCATAAGAGTTTGCAATATGTGTTCGCTCAAAGGGACCTTAACTTGAGGAAACAGAGATGGTTGGAACTACTCAAGGATTACGACATGAGTGTTCTATACCACCCAGGTAAGGCAAATGTTATAGCGAATGCCCTTAGTTGGCTATCCATGGGTAGTATGTCGCATGTTGATGGAGGGAAGAAGGAATTGATAAGAGATGTGCACTGTTTGGCTAGGTCGGGTGTTAGATTGACCAACTCAAATGATGGTGTCCTCTTTGTTCAAAGTGGGTCTAAGTCTTCTGTGATTGTTGATGTAAAAGAAAAATAGGACTTGGATCCCTCCTTGGTAGAGATGAAGAAGTTGGTTTCCAAAAAGAAGATAGAGGTTTTCTCCCAAGGGGGAGATGGTGTGCTACGATACCAAGACTGGTTGTGTGCCCCAAATGTCGATGGCCTTAAAGAGGTTGTCATGATTGAAGCTCATAATTCCTAATATTCTATTCATCCGGGATCCACTAAGATGCATCGGGACTTGAGAGAGATGTATTGGTGGCATGGCATGAAGAAGGACATAGCCAAGTTTGTGTCGGAATGTCCGAATTGCCAATAAGTAAAGGTGGAACACCAAAGGCCCGGTGGTTTGATCCAAGATATTGAGATTTCTACTTTAAAGTGGGAAGATGTGAATATGGACTTCGTATTTGGGCTACCCCGTACTCGTAGGTAGTTTGATTCTATATGGGTAGTTATTGATTGAATGACCAAGTTGGCTCACTTCTTACCGGTTAAAACTACTTATAATATTGAAGATTATGCTAAATTGCATATTTGAGAATTGGTGAGATTGCATGGTATACCGAGTTCTATCATATCGGATCGTGGTACCCAATTTACTTCTCACTTTTGGAGATCATTGTAAAAAAGCCTTGTCACTAAGATTAAATTGAGCACCACTTTCCATCCCCAAATTAATGGGCAAGCCAAGAGGACGATTCAAACTTTGGACGATTCAAGCCAAGGGATATATTGAAAATGGCTCAAAGTTGCCAAAAGTCTTACTCGAATGTTAAGAGAAGGGACCTCAAATTTTATGTGGGTGATTGGGTTTATGTGAAGGTATCACCTATGAAAGGCATTATGCATTTTGGAAAAAGGGAAAAGTTGTGTCCTCAGTATATCGGGTCGTATGAGATCGTTGAACTGGTTGGCAATATGGCATATAGAGTGAAGTTGCCTTCGGACATGAGTTCTATTCATCCGGTGTTCCCTGTTTCAATGTTGAGAAAGTTAGTTGGTGACCCTAAGGCAATTTTACCTTTGGAGGATGTTACGGTCGAGTTGAACTTAACTTATGAAGAAGTACCAGTTGAAATCATGGATAGACAAGTAAAATGACTTCGCAACAAGGAGGTATCTTTGGTTAAAGTGTTTTCGAGGAATCAACATGTGGAGCGTGCTACATGAGAAGCGGAGTCGGACATAATGAAGTGATACCCCTATCTTTTCCAATCTACTCAAGCCTAAGGTACTAGGTTCTAACTTTCTTTCCGAATGGTCCTAATTCTTTATTTTCTTGAGTTATGGGATTACATTCTTATATGTGCACGAAAATAAATAGCATGATGTTTTGACATGTGTTTTAAATGGCTTTTGAAATGATGAACGATGCATTATGTTTTATGTTGAAACGTTTCTTGTTTAATTTAAGTCTTTCAAGCCTTGTTCTAGCCCATTCGAGGAAGAATGTTCCCAAGGGGGAGATGATCTAACAACCTACAAATTTTTGAACTTTGTGATATTGATTGAGGCCTGATTTGAACCTATCTTTGTTAGCTTATGAGTTTTCCGAGTCTCTCTTGCATTACCGTCTTTGAAGAAATTGCATTGGTTAAGTTTTGCTTGATATCTCATGAGAGTACAGACTTTAAATGGCTATATCTCTTGGTAAGGGATGAACTGTGTGGGACAAGACCTATGAAATTGAATATCATTGAGTTATCTTCCCAACGCACTTGGTTTCACTCAATTCAGAGTCCGTATGTGGGAGTTATGACCCTTACGGCGAGACTGCCTGCACCGGAAAGCATTCTGGAAAAGGAAAGAGGAGAATTGGCTAAGGCACTGCCTCACGGAAGGGTCACGGGCCTTGTGTGGCCTCATGGTCCATGAGGCAGTCTGTGTGAACTCCCATGAGGCGTGGTAAAGTGTTTTTGGATGGCTTTAGCCTATGGATCGATTCTATGTGTAAGGTTAATGTTCTAGAAATTGTGTCGACTTGAAGGTGGGGTTCATGGGTCGTGTGGAGTCTTAAGACCCATGAACGTGTCCGTGTAGTGTACCAGCTAGAAGTCAAGGCTCTGATCCAAGAGAGGACCTACGGACCACCTCACATGTGGAGCCTCACGGCTCGTGTGCCTAGTCGTGTGGTTGCAAGAGAAGAATTTTTCTAAGTATAGAATATTCGAGGGAAAAGTTTTTTCCAAGGGTGGCTTCACGGGAGAGGCTCACGGTCCATGTAGTTGACTATGTGGGTGATGTTGCAAATTTTCTAATAGTTTCTAGATTGATGCTCATCTTCAAGTGAGGCCTCACAGCAGGACTCATGGACCGTGAGTCACGACGCAGTCCGTGTAGTGGCCTTCGTCTGTGACGTTTCCAGTTTTTCTTCCTCGTTTCATTAATAGTTTAATTATAATTTTTAACTAATCCTAAGGTCATTTTAGCTTTTTTTAAGCCCTCCTAAACTACTGATTTAGCCCTTACACTCTCATTCAATTAGAATCCTTTTCAATTTCATTCAATTACTCTCAAGCTCCATTGAGGACTAGGCTTGGAAAGCAAGGGAAGTCTCAATTATCCATCAAATTCTTCTTGTTCTTCTTAGTTATCAAGGTATGTGAGATTGATTCATGTTTTCCCTTTCAACTATGAAGACCCAAAAACTCTTCTTCTTTAATTTTCATGAATTTTACTTACTTTGAAATTGAGTCTTTTAAATTATGAATGATTTGATTAAATTGAAGTATGGTCTGTATTTAGTTATTGATTTTAAGGAGAATTAAGCCCTAATTTGTTTAATTCCATTGGATTTATGAAGGTTCAAATATGCATGTCCCTTTAAAGTCTTCAATTCAAGCATGGGTAGTATGAATT
>JBCEWC010008006.1:0-20591 GCA_038996855.1 Solanum aculeatissimum | reverse complement strand
CCCCAATTTTTTTTTTAAAAAAAAATCTTACTTTTTTTACAAGCCCCCCAAACCCCTCCCCTCTGAGCGGCCCCTCCTCCCAAAATGTTAAAAAAAAATTCTTAAATTTTTTCTACCCACCCTCCCCCGTCCCAGCCTCTTTCAATAAAATATTAATTTACTTTTTAAAAAAATTCAAAAAAATTTACTTATCCCCAGCCACCCAACTTTCTATCCCTAAAAAAATTATTAAATATCATTTTTCTTTCTTTTATGAATGAGTCTTTTTTTATCCATTAAATTATCCATTTTTAAATAGCTAATATAAATTTTATCCTTTTTTTATTCATTTTAAATGGATTGGGTATCCAACTAGTTTAAAATAGATAAATCTGGATAGATACTCTAGTCAGCAAATACAGTCTTTTTTAATATATAGTACATCAACATCACACAAAATATGCTCAAATTAAAGGCACTCCATAATTACAATCACAATCACAACCACAACCACAAAGACTCGAAAATAAAGTTGCAACATACATAATATCACACTCAAATTATTAGTAGTACGTAGTACTACTTTCATGCACACAGTACGAGAAACTTTTAATAACGACGGTGATGTACTAATTAAGTTGTTTTGAGAATAATATTGTCGAATCTATGTTGTTTGGACTTTCTTCAGATATATTTTTTAGGGGTACATGGCAGATCCTTTAATTTAAAACTGATATACTTTTTAATAATCTGACATAAATACGATAGCATTTTTTAAAAGTCCGAACAACATAGGGTGATGCATGCATGATCAGTTAGGTGGTATCCACTGTAGCTCAATGCCATAATGCCATGCCTTAATAGACTCTTCATCCTTAAAATCCACCAAAGAAATATAAGCAGTGCATCCTTGATCTCTAATCCTAATTCTATGAGAAGTCATAGATGCATCTTTCAAGTAACTGCAACACAATGTGTTCTTACAGTTCCTTCCTTCATTAGCCTCCTCGAACCGCCTACAAGGGCTGGTTGAGGAACAGTTCAATGGGGACAACAGGATATTCTCAGAACAGTTGAATAACATGACCGTGTTACGCGAAGATATGTTGAAAGGGGAATTTTCATCAATCTTAAAGCCACCTAAAGAAAGATCAGAGGATTGACAAGAGTGTTTTTGTATGGAAGGAGGGCTAATTATAAGCCTAGATGTATATGGATTGATATTAAGGATTTTGTAGTAAAATCCCACAGAGGACAAGAACTCTAAGGTGTCATTTTTGCAATAAACTTTGTAATTAGGGTTACCACAATTATCACTAGTACTTAGAGGGTATGGCACATCCATTGTGCCACATTTTGGACAATTACTTGGAGATGGTGAGACACAAGCAAATGGAAAGAGAAAAAGAAAGAGTACCAAAGCAATCATGATTAATTTCAAGTACACTCAACAAATTTTGTAGTTTTTTTTATGATGAATATCTTGAATACTTGTGCATCTATTTATACAAAAAATTTGAAGAGGATGCATGTCATGTCACAAATTAGGCAAAATAGTGAGAATTATTGTTTAAGGAAAAACAGAATCCTTGAAAATATCAGAGTATATGCAATGGTATCCAAGTGTCATTTACGTAGTATCTAAGAGGACAGATTTTATTGGCTAAATTTATACCATCACTAAAATTAGTGCTCATTTGTTCCCTATTCCAATTATTTAAGGCAGCTAGCATCAGCCACTGCATTTTGTTTCATCATTTTTTATCCAAGGAATTAAGATCTCTCGACTTCTAGAAGAAAATTGTAATAACATTCTTAAATTTCTTATCTGTAGAAATAAAGATCTTTTGTGTTTTTAAAAAAAGATCTAAAACTATAAAAATTAAAAAATCATAGATGACTTAGAGCAATTTACATTTTTAGTTGTACTTATTTCATAAGCATTGCAACTTTTGTCACAAATTGTTCGACCTTTCCACAACTCAAAAATAGATATATACCAGTGGATCCTAATCAGAGGTCTCAGATTTGAGCTTTGGTTATGGAAAAAAATTTATTCAGAGTGTCACCTACTTATGGGCCCTGCAAGGTGTGATATGAATTTAATTGGAACTCCAATATATATACCGGACACACCGAAAAAAAACCCTGAAAAGTAGATGAAATAGACGTTCTTGAGATTTCCTTCCCCATTCAACCTCTTTTAGTGTACTGACATTTGCACAAAAAGAGGGAGTTGGGACTTCCAGAAGAGTCCATAACTATGTTTGTTGATTGGTTGCTTTTCGTGGAAAGATATAATTGGTATAATTAGTAGCCAATGACAAATGCACAATTGCCAATTCCCAACACGAGCCTAAAAGGCAGACATGCTTTAAATATGTTAAACTAACATAAGATGAATCAAAAAAATCTTGTATTGGAGTATATTATATTAACAGAAAGTGAGATTAGGCCACAAAGGTTGATGAAAGTGCTCCACTGATTGGTCCATGAATCGAATATTCACTATTAGAGACAGTAGATTGCTTTTTTCCTAGAATCAAAAGTTTTCATAGGCAAACGCGTAGCCACGTTAAGACTTAAAAGTGTAATATAAAAAAGTTAATTATAATTAAATTATCCTGTTTACTAATTAACTAGTAAATGTTTGTCATCTCAGATAATTTTCCTTTCTTTTAACTCAGAACCACCTTGGACAAAAAACCTCTATACCTTACAACTTTGTTTTACTTCATGGCTCATCATTTGTTAAATGACAAATACTTTCTCAAGATAAATTAATGTAAAAGAGAGAAGAAGATGATG
This sequence comes from Solanum aculeatissimum, assembly GCA_038996855.1. NCBI lineage: Eukaryota > Viridiplantae > Streptophyta > Magnoliopsida > Solanales > Solanaceae > Solanum > Solanum aculeatissimum. The sequence goes on along the minus strand of JBCEWC010008006.1, from coordinate 17,804 downwards.
ATGAAAATAAGGGAAAATGGGTCAGGATGAGTTAAATGCGTGAGTTTCTGAAGAAATCGGATATTTAATATTAGGGATGGATCATTTGATTCTAAAATTGATTTGAGCAGGGCAGGGCGAGTTGGCTTACAACTGGGTGGATGTGTTCTTTTAATTCTAGCCGTCCATGCTTATCTCGATTAGTTACAAGGGCAAATTAGTGCCAAAAGTATAATAGAAGGGATATATTTAGTTTAAAGTATAATAAGAGTCTAGAGGTATAATTAAACTATTTCCAATAGTACAAAGATATAGTTAACTTTTTTCATTCAAACTATTTCTAATAGTAAAGGAGTATATTTGTTCCTTTTTCGATTTGACGTGTAGGGGTGTTTTAATGAAAATACAATATCATATTATGGTACAGATTATTGTGTTGGAGTAAATAAACCAGACAGACATGTTAAAAGTGAAAGTGCTCCATTATTCATGTACTATAGTGAAAAAGTTAAATGAGAGAAATAACGGCCCTACAAATTTAACCTCTACCCTTGTCTGTTGTCTTCATGTATGTGAAATGCTTAATAACTCAATAAGTAACTGTAATATCCCTAGCTACAGATTGACCGCATTACGTATCATGTCAAATCTTTTGATCTAGACCAAACTAAAATATCGAAAGAGGTTTAAAAATACGTACAAAAATGGTCTCAGTGGAATTTTTGGCTAAGCGTTCAAAAGATAATTTTTCAGGGAAAAATTGCTTAACTAGAAAGGTACGCGATGCGCGGACCTGTCCCAACTTAGTCTATTTTACCTCTTTGTTCATAAAATACACTCAATGCATGCAATTTATGTGTTGATGACATATTTGTTCATAAAACACACTCAGTTCATGCATTTATGTGTTGATACCTATTTGTTCATAAAATGCTCTCAGTGTATGTGTTTTATGTGTTGATGACCCCATTGTTCATAAAATGCATTCAGTGAATGCGATTTACTTGTTATGCATGTCCGCCTCACATTATCCAATTTCAATTTTTAACGAGGGTCATTTTGATCTTTTTTCCATGTTTTGAGGACAGACTCAACCCCATATTAGTTGTCAAATGTATTTTGTTTCCTCTCACTCATGTCGTAAGACTTGAGAACTAGAGCTGAGAAAAAAAGGGAAGACTATGGTTCAGATAATCAAGTTAATTCTTCATCTTTAAAGATTTAATCTTCATCCAAGGTATGTAAGGCTAACTAAAATGTGGACTGAGTTCATCCACGTGTCCGATTTCTTTGTTTAATTGAGTTGATGCCAAGTTTGAGTTTATGAGCCTCCTATGGTAGAATTCTTGGAAATTATCCTAATAATAGTAAATTCTTGCATATTATTGTCTCCATTGATGTGTTTATGAGTTAAGTATTTGGAGAAACTATATACGCCACATTCCCCTGTGAACCTTAATTGAATATTGTACATAATCTACTGTCTATATGTGTTAATTGAGTTTGAAAACTAGATCAATTGTGAATGTCCTGGATTGATATGAGTTAAATATAAACATAGACTGAGTAGTCATTGTAGGTCTTTACCCTGTTGAACTTGAACATCTAAAGTGTAAATCATTGTCTTGAAAGTAGAGTTTATTTTCTTAAATATGTGTATGAATTGAACTCATGAGTAGTTGAAGAGATTGATTGTAAGAGTATATTTGAATTGATGAGAGTCCAATGAGACTGGTTGAATGACTTAACTGAATGAACTGATTGGAGTTTTATGAGCATATTAAGTCTTAGGAGGAGTATCGAGCACCGAATTAGGTGAGAGTAAATACCAACTCAAACTCAATAAACTACGTAGCCAACGTAGGTAAGAATTGAACCGTAAAAATTGAATGTTTCCCTTTTGTCCCAAAAGAGGACTTGATTTGATTGATTGTGGATCCAATGATTGTGACTTGTCCTTTAATTTAGCAAAGTATTAGACAAATGTGGCAACGATATCACTTCGTTGTATTATCACCAACTCATAGATGATGATTGTCAGTTAGAGAGACTCCCAAAAAGGCCATGATAGTACTCGATATGATTAGTTTGATTGCATATTGTTGAGTCTTTCCCAAAGCTTAAGTTCAACTATAAACTTGTGTTACTTTGCTGAGTTATTTCGAGTTAAGTATATCTTTAGTTTGTTATTTTTCAATTATTTTACATACCGTATATTTCATGTATTGACGCCCTTTTGGCAGTGCATCATTTTATGATGCAGATACATGTGCTAGCTAGATATCATCAATAGACGCTCCGTTGAGATCCATTCTATTTCTAACAGTGGTAAAATCTCCTTCTAGAGACATTCTATTTATTTTTGTTTTTCCTTGATTTGTTTCTTTTCTATTGAGGTAGTCATAGATTTGTCATTGACACCATCTAGACATTTAGATATAGAAGCTTCATAAACATTGATGGAGCGAATTGGACGTTCCTATTTTCAGACTTGTTTTCTTTGAAAACTATTTTCCTGGTAAAAATGGATTTGGATTGTTGAGTGATTAGCCCATCTTACTTGTTTACTCTTAAACTGAGTCAAATTGACGATGTGATTAGGTCAAGTGGTTCGCTTACGGACCAGTGATGATTTTTGAGTGCCGACCATGTCTAGAATACCCTCTCGGAGCGTGCCAATAACGAAGGAAAATGATGGATCGGGAAAACCAAGTTCCTAATGTTGTCACAAAAAAAGAAACAGTATGAAGAAACTTTTTATCGTAGCTGGCCCTGTAAAGACTGGAAATTGAGATAGAACAAATGTAGACAGGAGCTTTGAGTTCAAGGTGTGTCATGTGCGAAGCACAAACAAAATTTAACTAATTTATAATTCCCCATCATCCATCATGGCTATCTGAAAAGAGAGCACTGTAAAAGACAAGATGAATGTAGGTTTTTACTTAATACCAGTCTACTGGATGATGAGGATTATACAAACATAAGTTTTCACACTTCATCTAGCAACCATGGTATCAACTTCACACAATAGAAGGGGAGAAAAGATAACCTATGAATTAGCAAACACCACTTCATTCCACAAGTATACCTATTCTTTCACAGTTTCACCTATAGTTATTTTGATCATTCAAACAACAACTTGCACAGCTTTGGCGAATGAAGCGCCACTAAATAATGTGGATCCAAATGGAACATCTCTTCCTGCTTCTTGACAAAATACAAGCTAGAGAAAGATGGACACTAGTCGTTGAAGGCAAACTAACAACTGAATTTTTTTTTTGTTTTTTTTTTTTTTCGAAAAGGGTAACTGATTCAATTCAAAGAGTTCATCATCCAACTAGATGATGAATGGAAACTTACATCCCACCCCAGAGGGTATATTACAAGCTTCCTATAAAATCTACCAATAATAACTGAAATTATTCAACTTACAGATGGAAATAAGGAAAGTTTTGTGTTACTGCCGAGTATATTTCAGATGATAGGTCTGAAATAAGGCAAACTACTCCTCAGCTGCTTCCTGCCCTTTCAACCCCCAACCTTAAATTCACAAACATTTTAACAATTTACCAATGATCTTCTACAGCAATCCTTCTCCTGCCAATAACAGAAAAAAATATAAGTCCAATAAAAGCAACAGAGGGGAAGAACCAATATTTCATGGAAAACAATGTGGTACAAAGGGGATCTAACTTGGGAAATAAAATTGGTATTATAACCCAAAGCTCATAAAATTCGAGAACAGACAATTTCATATAGCAGAAGAATACTCACGGAGCTCATCAATTGAGATATTGCTGACACTTTCACCACCTTTTATAAGCCGAATCCTCCCTGTGGGAAATTGTATAACATCAGAAAACATATGATGCTTTTATCATCTGTTTTGCTGACAAAGCATTTTTTCATATAATAATACAGCAGGAGCAGTAGGCAGTCATGCATAACAATAGTAATATTACACAATATTTAGCAGTATATTTTTGAGTCAGTTATTTCACATATACAAAGTTATCAGGTTACCGGATACAGGAAGCATCTAAAACAGAGCACTATATAGCACATTTATTCCCTCTAAATGTATATCTCTCATATAAAAAACAATCAGGTTACCGGATACAGAACGAATCTAAAACAGAGCAATACATAGCACATTTACTCCCTCAAACTCCATTTCAATATTATGCTTTCTATTTTACTTCTACCAGTTTGAAGACCACTAAACTAAATAGAATGACTCGCCACAGATAAATGGTATAGTTGATAGTTGATTCACAACAACAACAACAACATACCCAATAAAATCCCACAAGCGGAGTCTGAGGAAGGTAGAGTGACCTTGTTGCCGCTACTCATTGAGATAGAGAGGTTGTTTTTGAAAGACCCTCGTCTCAAATGTATCAATCCCAAGTAAAAGAAGGAAAAATCAAGAAATATAGAATAACGGCTAAAACGAAGAGCAATGTAAATTCTACAAGAAAATAAAAAAATTAAAAATAATTTTTAAAAAATAAAAATAGTAAAATAATAAAAGAGCAATAACAACACAATTATAATGGCACAACTAGTCCAATGACAAACCTTAAACAATTACAAGGCAAGATAACATTCTACCCCTGCTACTCTTTAACCTAATACGTGACCTCCACTCCTTTCTATCTAAGGTCATGGGCTCGGTGATATGGAGTTGCGCCATTATTGTCTAATCACCTCTCCCAATACTTCTTCAGTCTACTCCTACCCTTTCATGTAACTCCTAAATCCAACCTCTCGCACCTCCTAACTAGGGCATCGACACACCTCCTCTGCACATGCCCAAACCATCTTAGTCTCGCTTCTCGCTAGTTGATTCGCACCTTCACAATTTCCAGAATGATTTTAAATTCCAAAATAAAAATAACGAACAAGAAGCTTTATCAACTTATCCTTTGGCTAGCATTCCATAAAACCAATCTATTTTATTTGAAGTTCCAACATAGTGAAATACATTATGATAAAGAACATGCAAAATCAACAATAAAATTCAATTCGGGAGTGTGGAAGTACTTTAATAGTATGCAGGCACATGAATTGAACTTAGCCATGAGTATCAATATTATAGGGATGTTTTTTCATTACCCAACATATGTTATCAAGCATTTCTTTCCTTCATTTTTTACATTCTTTTCCATTAAAGGTTCAAATCTGAATATAAGACTTCTCTTTTTCTTGTCCACACTCTAGAAATAATATAACAGATCAGCATCAAGCATAACTGCAAATGGCCTTTTGATAATTAAATCACTTGGACGTCATTATAATTAACACTTGCCAATTTTCAGTGCCCTAGTTTAACTGTCTTTTATACACTTTCTCACTTCAATTATCCAAATACTGTTCCTGTAAAGCAAGGTCGGAGATACATTGCATTCCTTTAGTGGCAGTGATGGAGGAAAAAGATGTAACAAGAGGAATTAGTTTCGGGTTTGGTGCCATATTCAAAATTCAGCAGTGCCTAGAGAAAGAAGAAAGTGAAGCACACTGTCTGTTCACTGTTGAGGTCCTTCAGGACCAATGGAAGGGTAATATAGGTGGGTTACTTTTTAATCAGCTCTTTCTCCCTTCTTTTTTTAAATTTATAAATCTCTCTCTTTTTAACTTAAAAAAATTCTTTTTTCATAAGGAACTTTAAAAAATCCTACTTTTACTTTTCCTAGTACTATATCAGTACCTCTGGCATTGTACTATAAATTAGAACTGCTTGGGATCTAATTTTAATGGAATGAGAGCAAATGAACTTGAATTTGAAATCTGGGATGAGGTCCAATTTCCCCAAACCACAAGGGAGTAATAATAAGCTTTACTAATTTGAACAGATCTTACATTTGTTACTAATTTTGGTGAAAAGTGCAAAATTAAGGTTTTGGAAGTACATATCTCCTCTCTACACCCTCTCTTTTTGTGGGTACTACTCTTGGATGTCCAGGATAAGGTGTTGGTAGACAGAAATGCTATTTCTTCGAACATTAATGATGAGTACCAAATTAATGAGGCACAATTCAATACCTACAAAAGTGTGATCTCAACAGTTGCTTCTGCAACCTAAAAGTTCATACATTTCCTTCATCTTGCTAATAATAAACTTTCTATACTTCACCAAGTATAATAAAAATCTGTCATCAGCCTTGAGTACAGCTAGAAGGATTGAAATTAGCGACTATGGAGGTATGAATCTATTAACTAACTATATCTTACTCTACAACCTGCTTACTAAAGCTTATGAACAGGGGAAAAGATATAAGATGATATAACGAAATTGTAGCTCTAACTCGCAAGACAGCTGCACAAGTTTACACTCCTATTCAAAAATTCCAGTAATGCATCTTCTCTCTTATAACACCATAAAAGATTTGACAACACCTTTGAATATATAAAACACCCAAAATTTAAAATTATAAAAGGATTTTGAAGCTGAAACATTATTTGATTTTTTTCTCACAAAGAAAAAATAATAAGCTGAAATCTTCCTTGAAGAAATAAAAGTAAAACATGCAAGTCTGATAAAAACTTCAAAATATGTTGTTCTAAATATCTGTTTTCAATTAAATCATCTCATGAAATAGGGTGCAAAGTCTACCATTCAATGCCATGTTAAACACTCATATCTTCAAATGCGACAAACCACAGGGCTCACAATAAACATAACAACGTACCATCTCTGCGCACACAAACTTCTGGTATGCTTTTAACTTCGCCGCTGAGACTATCATTATAGACTCTGGTTTCAATATCACCCTCAATGTAGACTGAAGAGCTGATAGAACATATATATTAGAGAATAAAATGGAAATTAAATTTGGGTTATAGGAGGGAAAAAGTGCTTACTTTTTGGTAAGTTGCTGAACAGAGTATTTCCCAAGCACATCATTATGCACCGCGATCCTATGCCACTGACCAGGCTTAGGCAAGTTTCTGTCTTCTGGGATTCTCTGATCGAACATGCCACCTGTTCCAACTGTGAAGAGAGTGACAGTTCGTCCATTTCTCAATATCTTCTGCACAGGAGATTGCCCGACTTTGCCGCATATAATAGCCTGTCACAAACAAGTTCATGTCTTTATGTTGGTCTTTCCATTACCACCAAAAAACAAAATGGACAAAAAAAATTCAAAGATAAATTATGCCACCATCCTTGACATTTTTGGTTTAAAAATTAAAAATAGATGATGTAACAGCTTCCTTTATTTGACTATGGGTTTTGGAGTTATGAGATTTCTCGAAAAGAAAAAAGAGAACATAGTTCAGAAATTGTTAAAGAAATAGGTCTTCGCCCCAACTCAACCCTGAAAGCTAGCTTTTGACGGAAGGATTGCCCAAGACCATATATAGAGACCACGTACCCCTTACCGATGTGGGACAGTGGGACTCAAGCACGCACACACATGCCCACCTAGGACAGACATCTGGAGTGCACACAATATAGGACCAGGGGTTGGGGGACAACATCGGAAACAATGAATTGGGATGGACCCAAAAAGTTAGCTCATGAAGGGAGCCCAAGAGAGACCAAGAACCCTTTAACCAACCGATGTGGGGAACCAACAAAAATCGCATATCAATTTCCAGATTCTATCATTCTGGTCCTGAAGATATCTTAAACTAAAATAGCTTCATTCCCAACCAAGTTCTCAACAACTTCAACAAAAAGTGGTGCTCACCCAAGCCTCATACACCAGATGGAATCAGTTGAAACAACATAGCAGACTCACAATGATAAGAAAACGAGACAAAGGTCAGTGAAATAAGATAATGGAAAAATTAAAAATCCACAGAACCCCATCCAATCAAATCTAAAATTGCTCAACAAACTAACATTAACTGATACAAACACTCCATTAGCCTTCTTGTCGTCCTTTCCTGTACAACTATCACAATAATGATTCAATCTTCAATATGCTTTAAACAAGAACATATTACCTTGTGCACACCCCGAAAATTCCAACCCTTTCTGGGATCCACACCTTGCAGCTGCAAGTTAGGTTTTTCGGGAAGAAAGTCACCATCAACGATTTCTATAGCTTCATTATTACTTGCAGGCTCATTATCATCACTAAGAAATGTACCAGTTGAATACCACAACCTAGAGCTTCCTTGCACACCCACCACTGTAATTTGCAATAAAACAACCTTAATTATAAGGAAAACTTTTTTTTTTCAGAATGCCCACCACTTGTTCACTCAAATGCCTCTATCAATATGACCAGCATTAAAATAATTAACTCTAATACAACAAAATAATAAATACAATGAAATTGATTGTTCTACGAGGGAAGAACCTGGTCTGGCGGCTGGAGAACAGCGTAAGACTTTGACAAGTTTAGCAGCCACTGAATTCATTTTGCAGTGAACGAGAATAAGGGGACAAGGAGGGTTTTAGCGCTACACACTCTAATATGGGTCGGGTTTGCACCTTGGAGCAGAGTTCGTCGGTTCAATTTATTACCCGAGTTTATAAGTTTTCGTCTTTCAAAATTAGTCCTCCATCGTCGAAATAAAGTTCGTTTCCCCCCTTTTTGGTCTCAAACGTATAGTCCAATGATTAATATGACAATTTCACTAGTGCATGAATTTGAATATCAATTTCCTTAAATTAGACTTTTCATATTCTTAGGAAAATGTGTATAAAAACTAATTAAATGCCCTTTTTTTTCAATAATGACGAATGTTTTAACATGGTATGATTAGTTTGGAAATATTAATAAGTTTTAAATTCAAATCTTATCAAATAACTCTAGTTTATTTAGTTTAGGTTATTTGTTGTCGGAGCTTGGGCTCAACTAACCTCAATTGTAGCAAAATCGATTGACATCGGTGGAACTAAGCCTCATGTCTAAACCTATTTCAAACTATGGTAGTGGAATGACTTCTTCCAAGAACATTACATAATCGTTTTTCAGGACCCAAATAAAAGGTCATTGATACATAAAAATCTCGACTTATTTGTGTATGTTATTATCATCATTCGTAAGCCATAGTTCTAATTTGAAGTTGCTATAGATACTCCATACAGACTTCTTTTTTGTCATGAGAATTGAGAAATTCTATAGCTGACTTTAGTATTAGACAGTTGATAAAACAAAATAAAGAGGAATTGTTGACTCTTTTTTTTGGCTAATTGTGAAATGAGATGCTATTTGTTTAACTACCGTTGAAGAGTGAAACAACAATTCCGCAGTTTGGGAAGAAAATGGAAGTACAGGCGTAGAGGTTATGTTCTGGTAATAAGCAATCACGTTCAGATGAGTTTGATGAGAAAATATGTAACCAACTTTATCCCTTAATTCCCCTTTACATACTATAATAATATAACCCTTCTTGAAAAGATAATTGAGGGTATTCTTGGAAAAAAGCAACAGAAATGTTGGTATGTGAATAGGGCACTTGCCATAATCCCTCCCATTACCCACGTCTATTGAAAACAAAAAGGTGGAAGCAACAACCATGAAAAGGAAAGAAAAGAAAAGTAAAAACCCAACTCTTGTAAATATTGGGATATTGTGTTTGCCAAGAAGAAAGCAAAATTCTTCAATGAAAGGTAAAATGGAGAAGGGAAGTTTTGCTACTACTGGAAGGTTGAAAAATCCTAGCTCTATCTTAAGGTATTCACAAATCAATGGCTTTGCCATGTCCCTACAACAAAAGGTGAGAGTGAAATTACCCAAGTTGCTTGTTGTAAAGCATCCCATGCAAAAAACTGAAAAGGGTGCTAAGGGGAAAAAGAAGAAGATCAGATGGACTAAACCTGCAGGACTTCTGCCCAAGGAAATTGGTTCAATTTTCTGTAATGCTTCTCGCAACAAGAAAACATTGCAAAGAGACTCTTCAAGCTCTAAGAATGACCAGCATGGTGATGCTGATGCTTTGGAAGAATGTACAGAAGAACAAGATCTACTGATTGTCTCCAGGAAGAAGAAAGACAACATGTTTAAGACTTTGTTGGAAGATTCAGTGGAGCGTCTAACATTGAGCAAGTCATGTTCATTCAAGAACATACTGTGGATCAAAGACACAAAGGCGAAGCCATTAGAGCTGAATGATGAAGAAAGTTCAGAAATATCAAATGGTGCTAGAAAGCAACCACGGAGTTTACCCCGAAATTTCTCAAGGCTGTTCGAGTTCAGGTTCAGAAAGAGGATTGGATTTTGCTTCACCAGCTGGAAAACCAACAAAGCAGATCCAGGAATAGACTTTGAAGGTGCAGACTATGGTGTTGCTACTAATGCAGAGACTGGGAAAATGTCGAAAACCATTAACTGGGCATCAATCAAGAGGCAGCCAGCCGGTTGCTGCATCATTAGAAGAGTGAAATCCATACATAACAGAGTGGTGAAACAGGGGAAAGAACACAAACATGAGGATGAGAAAGAACAAGAGGAAGCTGAACTTGAATTATGCAAGAAAAGGATACTCATGGGAGGAAAATGTCGACCACTGAGTGCATCCGGCAGCCTTCACTACGATCAGAATGGCATTCTATTACCAGAACTTCCATATCAAGAGTTGTAACCATTCAGAAGTTGATAGTGTGAAGCTTATTTCTGGACATTTTAGACCTTAATGTAATTGCCATCTGCGTAGAATGCAAGCTGTTTTTTTTTATACTCCAGCCCGTGCTTTCTGAGACCGGTAGGGGTATGTATTAGCTTCCGCATCATTAGCTCCTACCAAGCATGAACATCCACGTTTTCGTTATTATGCAGCAAAACACAAGTCAAATCATATAGAGAAATAAAATGATATTAATTTGTGGCAAATTATTAGCATCATCTAACGATACTAGTGAAAAACAAGGTGCAAGAAATTTGCAGGTAAAACAGCAGCACCACAGAGCTGTGCATCTTCAAGTAATAAATTATTAGTACACTAAAGAGCAAAAAGAAAATTAGTAAAGGTGCTACAAGACCAAAACATCACACATCACCACACACTGAAAACTATAAATGCAGATGTACACGTTCATGGCCTCAAAGGCTTTAATCCGAGCGATGCCCTAAGCCTGTTGGCTTCTGCAATCTCTGGATCAGGATGATCTGTTCCATCATCCTTCTTTTCTTTCTTCTCCTTCTTCTCCTTCTTCTTCTTAGGTTCATCCCGAGCAGGACTAGCACTGCTGCGAGCATGCCTTTTACGACGGTCATCCTCACGATCTTTACGGTCTCTGCTTCTACTTCTGCTCCTAGAATAACTCCTGCGTCGACCACGGTCACGTCTATCACGTTCCCTATCCCTTTCTCGGTCCCTCTCACGACCATAATCCTTATCGTCCCTGAGGCGATGACGGTCCCTGTCCCTGTCTCTGTCTCTATCCCTATCCCTGTCACGTCTGCCACGTTCCCTATCATAATCACGATCTCTGTCATAGTCTCTATCATAATCACGATCTCTGTCATAGTCACGATCCCTGAAATAGAAACATAGAAGATCAAATCAGAAAATAAAAATAGAAACCCCAACCAAGGAAAAGGCATAAAGTGGTTTGTTTTGTAAATCCAAAAAAGAATGTTCTACTCATAAAGTTTGGTCAATGAAGTAATATCAATACCACTACACTGCAGGAAATGCTAAATCAAAATTTGTAATTCGAAATAAGAGGCTCCGACTCAACAAATATAACACAGCAAATAGACAAACCAATCACATCACCGCCAACTGAAAACAATTGGACAGTAGAAATGTATGATCTATCATACTTCTCAACTGCACACTGTCAGTGCAGAGAAACCTGGCAAGATCACAATTTTTTTAATATAGGAAGCTGCATTAGTCACCAAAAGGCCAAAAATGCCACGTTGGTTGAAGGCTTGAAATATGTGTAGTGTGTGCTTTGTGTAATAGTTCCAGAGTATCTCTGGGTACTTCAACAATCAGCTTCCACTAGAACAGCAATCAACTTACAATGAAGAATGAACACAATTTCCTTAACCTAGTCTAAGTCAGGGTGAGCTTCACCCCTGAGGAACAGCACCCAAACCGAGTCCCCAAAAAAAGGAGCTTGACAAGCTACAGTTTTGCTGGAAGACTTCAAAATAATTAAAATCATATGTAATGATGCAGACGCTCTGGAATGAACATTGGGTACTAGTAACAACTGGAGATGGGCACACTCCTTTATCTAATAGGAGTCTTTGCCTTGGTAGGAGTAGGACCCATCCATGTCATTTCCACTTCACAACAGCGAGTTGTGATGCAAATGAAGAATTCAAACCTCAACATCAACACATTAATTAACAAAGAACAGCTCAAGAGATGATTGAAATCTACCTGTATCTGTGACTATCTCGCCTTCTATCCCGATCTCTCTCCCTAGCTGGACTTCCCCCACGATAATAATCCTGCATTATTATACATTAATAACCAGAACAAACCTTAAATTATGATGTCCATCTAAACTAAGCACATCAAAAATCAACCTTTTCATTCTCATCATCTAATCCAGTGGCAAGTGGTTCATCCTCATCCTTCTCCTCTTCCTCTTCAAAGTCATCCTCCAACGCACTTCTCCGAGGTTCCAGCTGTTTATTCTGTTCCAATATCCATCTTGTGGAAACACATGATATATGGGAGATTAAATGAACATACACATAAAGAGTAAAGGAGAAATAGAGAATTAGAAGTGCATGCAACTGTAAAATAATTTGGAGGCAATAAGGCCAAGACAGAGATCTAACAGCAATAACAGGCACAAAAAAGAGGAAAATAACAGGAAAAACACCAGACAAAATAGAAATTAAGCAAGTTCTTTTTCTCTGTTCAATTAATATTATTATGATATAGACCATGTGTTTTAACTTTTTAGGCTAATCATGATTTTCCTCTGTGTTATCATCTGAAGCACATTGACCCATCAACTTAACCAATATAATATTGGCTTAGACCTTCTAGTAGTTGTTTTCAATGAACCGAAACTTATGGGGCTTAAATTGTTTCAACGTTCTTCCCCATTTATTGCTCTACCCTTAAAATGTAGACAAAAAATAGAATACTACATCTACTAAAATAAGATAAAAATGGCAAAAGTCCCAAATATTCAAAAAGACAAATACCTTTTCTTGATGCGGGGCAAAGCAATATCACAAGAGTAGTCTCTCGTAAGAAGTTCATCTATAAACTCATCCACATGTGTCAGTGCATACTCTAGAAAAGTAAAGACCAGAAAACTTAGAACTCGAATCACAGTTTACTTAAATCATTCAATGAAACCAATAAAAACTTACGCCCATCCGCTAATTTACGCCTCAGCTTCCGATAATCATTGTAGAGAGGCTCAAGATATCGATAAATATCAATATCCGTACCCGTAAGTCGCAAATAGAAAGCCCCAAGAACACGGACATACTTATAATCTTCGTTCTTTATGAACTCCACAACGATGTCTTTTTCAGGCTGGATTTGGAGCATCTTCATGACCAGGCAAATAAATGGGGAGGGCTTCCTATTGCCGCCGAATGTTCCACCGAGGTGGTCAAGTTCCATGGCTTTATCGACTAGTGTTTCTGCTGTCAACCCGAAACATTGTTCTTTCCAGTAGGTGTTTTGGTATATTTTGGACCTGAGGATTTTCTCCACCAGATTCTGTGGGTTCGTTCCCCTTATGCTCTTCGCCAATGGATCCGTCCGATTCGCCATCTCTGGAACCCTAACAGGAGCAGAGATTTGGGAGAAAGCCCCAAATATATGGAAATGGAAAGGAACACAACGGACGGGGCCCGGAATATATAATTGGGCTTCTTTGGACCTGTGAGGCGGTCGTCAAAATTGGTCCACTATACCTGTATAAGATCCCTTCTGTATACAAAAAAATGTTTCCTACTTAAATAGTCCTTCAAATTAATGCATAATATATAAATTCGCGCTTTAATTTAAATTGAATTGCCATTCATATCCTTTTAACTTTGATAGCACAAGATACTTAGACTGATATAGATTTAAATAAATAAATCTGGTTCAATTCACATTCTTTATAGATTTTTTAAAATTATAGAGCCATGAGGCATTGATTATTCTTTATACTCCTCAGATCCTAATTGTGAGATTTCACTACATATGTTATTATTGTATGGAGTATATATATATAGAAAGTTGACAGTGGTATATCTAATAGATTGTAAATGACTTTTAGAAACTGAAAGTTGAACATATAGTCATAAGAATTGAACCCTAGGCCATCTTCTTTTGAAGTTAAATGGTGCACTGATAATAATTGCAAAGAGGTTCAGACAAGGCAATCAACAACCTCTCCCTTGTCCCTTGGCAAATTGCACACATAGTGGATCAAACCTTTTTCTTTTTACATTACTTCAAAGAAGCAAATTGAGCCCGCCGAGATCTCTTTACCGGGTAAAGTTGCCTACATATCCTTCTCCCCCAACTCCACCGAGCATTCTTCTGAAATTGTTGGATGCCCCTCTCAGTTCGAGTAATTGTATGAAAAAGCTTGTTATTACAAAGTTGAAAGCGAATTATTTTTTGGAAAATAGCAGATGCACTATCAAAGCTACATCCCCAGACATTTGACACATTATTTATTTGAAATGCCTCAGACCTGCTCAACCAGCTTGTTCTTCAAATGAAGGGAAAAAAAGACCAAAAATCGAACAAGAGAGAGAATATGCATATAGCTGCCTGCGTTTTTATTTGACGAGATACGGGATAACTTCCCTCAAGCTTCACGTTAGAAAGGCTTAACCAGCAAAAGATTACAATGATCAATATTCCATTTACAGGTAAATCTGTTGCAATACAACAATTATGACGCAGCAATAATTTAAGTCGGATACCTCCCTTGCTAGTGTTACAGTAGTAGTAATTAACAGATAATATGACCACTCAACTATTGAGTAATCAGTACAAAATGCATCTAAGAGAGACAACAATTACCATTAAAATGATGAAGATTTGATACAGCAAGAGCTAAAATTATAAAGTTACCATACAGAACCAAATATAAAAAACCTTTATTACATACACTTCTAGTATAAAATCGAAATCTACAATGCAATGCTAGGCAAATACTGGACAAGGATTATAACATTAAAAAAAGAAACACCAAGCAAGAGAGAGGGTAGAGTATCAACATCCATTAACTGATCCTTTAAACTGAGCTATTTCCTGTGCCATTCAAGACCTTCGACCAAAAGCCAATGGCCGAAAGAAGAACATCCCTAATATTTTTTACTATTGAGAAAAAATGAAAAGAAAAAACACATATAACAAAGTTTAAGAATCTCTCTAAAAGAGCAAGAGATGTGCCATCATAGCTTAGAAAAGGGATAGAAGAGATGTGGACTAAAAACCTATACGGATAAAATACACAAAAAGAATGTCACTGACAGAATACAGTATGTTTCATCTTTGAACTTGATCGGCAACATGGTTGTTAGCGGTTGAAGAGGAGGCCACCCTACCATTTAACATCCCGTTATCAACAGGTGGACTTACACCCCACTTCCCTTCGGATTCCAGGGGTTCAATCACTTTAACAGTTCCATCTGTCAACCCAACTGCAAATTGGCTGGGTTCCTGTGGGTGTGCTGCAACTACAAGAGGATACACAGATTGACTCCTGAGACATGCAACACATGCATTAGCCACGACTCTTTAGCACAAAGAACATCATAAAAGATAATGAGATTGGAACAAGTAAAATTAGTACATGAATCAACATCTTACAAAGTGCATGATAACACATTTTAACATGTTAGCTGAATGACCAAAAAAATGGATTTGCAGAAGTGAATAATATAAGATTCAAAGGACTGATGCTATATCCGTTCTTACCCAGTCAACACTGTCTGGGATAAATATGCTGAGGGAGCAATACGACATCTGAGTCTTAGGGTATCGGCATCAAATACACCAATGTTGCCATCAGAAAAGGAAGCATAAACTAGCTGACTGTTGCAGGAGTAAGCTGCGTAGGTTATTGGTGCAGAAAGTGCATCTTGCGGGACCCACTGCGAGAAACAGAATCAATAAGAAAACAAGCCTTCACATTTCTATAATTTGAGATGTTATAGGGATTTGTTTACCTGGCGAATTCTTTCCATCTTAGATACATCATAAATTGCTAACTGTGTTTCATGGGATACTAGCAGGCGGACTTGGTCCGCGTGAAATTGTACTCGAGTGTCACCACTAGGTGATTTACCAGCAGGCAGCTGAATGGGAACTGATTTTCTCTTGTCCCATGAATCAATACTCCATAAACACAGCTGAATGGTTGAATTTCATGTTAGTACATTTCTGTATCTATAGCATATCAATGCACTAGTACATATGCACATGCTTCCATATATGAAAACAAAATACAGAAAGATAATTGGCAGGTGCATTCAATTCAAGGCCATAAATCTGTTCATTATCAAGTTTTGAAGTGGGGAAAATGTACAAATTCTATAGATTTGACAACTTATCATGATGCTACACTTGGTGTATTTATCCTCAAATGAAATAAGAAGTAACAAGCAATAGACACCCTCCACCCACCCCACCCCGGTAGAGAAAGCTAATTGGGAAGTCCTTGTGTTGCATCCCTCTTTTAGTGGAAAGCTAATTGAATAAAATTAAGGTTCTATATCTGTTCCTTTATCTTTCCATGGTCCAAAAGAAATAACACAAGGCATCAGAAGGAATATGTAAAAGGAAAAAAAACAGTGACTTACCTGAGCATCAGCACCTGATGAAACCAATATGTTGAGGTTCGTGGAGAAAGCAAGACCAGTTATGCGCTTCTGATGGCCCTTCAACTTAGATTTTACCTATGGATCAAAGCAGTAAAACATAGAAAATGGATCATTTAACCAACTAACAGATATCACTGAATATTCAAGTAGTTGCATAAATTACCTCATCAACCCTAACATTGTAAATGTGGATTGTTGAATCCTCCATGCCAATGGCTATAATGTTGTTATCTTGAGGATGGAACGCTAAAAAAGTTGAAGCCGGCGGAGGTGGCATAAATGTTGTCATTACCTATACATCCCAGTTATTGTCATATTCACAAAGCAAACCACTCAAATAGTATGTCAAAAGAACAGGACTCTCTTTTATAGATTTACCTTAAACGTCATCATATTGAATAGTGACACTTTTCCACCAGCAGCTGACATTACATAAGAGTCATTCTTTGAGAGAGCTATGCAAGGAACAGCCTCTTCCAAATTGACACCTGCGATATCATTAGTCATAAGAAGACCACTGTTTGGTTGCCAATATTGTGGAACAACATTAGCAGTGGCCTTTTATAAGAGACACAAGACGTTTCAGAAGCTAGTTTGTATAACATTTTTTAAAATGAATATGCAGCTAAGACAGTTCTCAGTTAACGTTTTACCTTGCCACTTGGATTTTGTTCATTGCGGGTCCACTTCCATAGCTTTTGAATACCATTCGAACCCAGTGCCAGGATACCAACACCAGAGTTTGTATAAAGAAGTCTTGCAACCTAAATAGAAGCATCAGGTAAATGATCCAGTCACATGTGAATAACAATACAGAATAAGTGCATATAAATTAGATAACGCACCTTATTACTTGAATCTGAGCTCTCAGGCATGGTAACCAGCCTGCATTGAGCTTGATCTAAAACTTCAGTCAACTGCCAGGGTTTGGCCTTATCTGAAACATCCTCTAATATTCTTGGTTTCTCCATGCTTCTGGGCACAGAATCAACTCCATTCTGCAAGAAGTAAAATATTTTAAGAGGATTGTTAGAATAGGAATAGATAAATACAATTCTACTTAGAATAGGAATAGGAATAACAATAATATATAGAATCCCACTT